>WSXT02168441.1:0-23443 GCA_011762715.2 Neuroterus valhalla | reverse complement strand
GGCGGGGGGGGGGGGGGGGTGGAGGGGGGGGGAGGGGGGGTGGGCGGGGGGGTGGGGGGGGGGAGGGGGGGGGGAGGGGTTCTATGCCTAGCAGCATCGGATGGCCGAGGCTGTGTGCAGTTGATACTCCGGCTTCGATGGTTTTTCCCATGGACTGCAGATGCTCAGGAAGGCGGTCGCCGAGCGCAGTTTCAGTGCCATCAGCCATAACGGCGCTCGTATCGTTACGTCGCTTACTCCAGCCTTGTGTGAGGCAGCGGTGGGCCGTTTCGTTATCGACATGAGAGCAGACCGATCCCGGATCCACTTAAGCGTCGAAGTTGATTTGTCCAATGTTAATTGGAATGGATATCCGTGGCTCCTAGGATGAGGCTACATACCGGATTGGGGTGGAGCCTAATTGGACCCGGCCCGTTTGTCGTTTTCCGGCTTCGGACAAGGGCAAGTCCGGGTGAGAACCCCATCTTTTCCGCACTTTGAGCAGAATTTTCTAGCCTCGTGACGGCAGAACCTCCTAGTGTGACCCCTTTGCTTGCATTTCCAGCAGGCTTCGTAAGGATCGTATGCTGGTGTGATGTTGGCGGTGTGCTGGCGTGATGGTTTGGCGGTGGACCTTTGGTCACTCTGCTCCCCTCTAGCTTGTGGCTGGGCCTCCTGAATTTCCTCCACGCGTCTAATCAGCTCATCGGGCGTCGCTTCATCTGGCAGTCGGATGTACAACCGTAGTTCTGGTTGCATGTTGTAATAAAGGGCCTCCATGGTCCTTTCTTGAGAAACCCTACCGCGGCGTCGACTCAGCGTGAGTAGCGAGGTGACGAAGTCCCTGATTCCTTCGTCCGTCCCTTGTTGTCGGGGATGGATCTGCTGATCTAGCTGTCGAATTTCTGCAGAGGAAGGTAAAAGCTTCGCAGGGCCATTTCCAGCTCTGTGAGTGTTGAAATTCCGGAAGCACAGTTGCGGAACCATAACTGTGCGTCTCCTCGCAGCAGTTCTGGAAATCCTCTCAGGATTTATGAATCGGAGAAGGCGTAAGCCTTTTGTTACTCCTTCAACCTCTCGAGGAAACTGTAGACGTTCTTGCCGTCGAAATGGCAGTTCCATTTCCGCATCTGGTCTAACGTGCGGGTGGACGAAGATGGCGTCTTCGTAGAGGTTCCACGGAACAGAGTGATGAAGTGGCAAAGCGGACATGTCCACATGTCGGGCCGGAGTAGGCTGCTGCTCCAAGGGTGGTTGTTAAAGCAGAAGCTGTTGCTGACCCAGAGGCGGTTGTTGAGTCGGAAGCGGTTGGTGGTCTGAGGGCGGCTGCTGAACCACAGGCGGTTGCTGTTTCGGAGGCAGTTGCTGAACTAGAGGCGGTTGCTGGTCCAAAAGCGGCTGCTGAACCAGTGGCGGTCTATGGTCTGAAGACGGTTGTTGCGATGAAGATGTGACCAGTTGTCGTGCCTCTTGGAGCGGGGAATGTTCAAATTCGTAGTTAATTTTGCTCTATAGTAACGATATGAATATTCTCACTACTGATAGCCTAAATTGGATATATACCTTGATGAAGAAAATATTAACCAATATTAACCTCGAAAGTGATGACGATGGTCCCCGTGCAAATGGCTTTGCACAAGGTGTCCAAAATGATATTCTACAGGAAGTTTCCTAAAAATTGATATCCAAAGTGACCAACATTAACCTCGAAAGTGATGACGATGGTCCCCGTGCAAATGGCTTTGCACCAGGTGTCAAAAAGGATATTCTACAGAAAGTTTCCTGAAAATTGATATCCAAAGTGACCAACATTAACCGACGAAGGTCCTCGTGCAGATGGCTTTGCACTAGGTATCTAAAATGATATTCTACAGGAAGTTTCCTGAAAATTGATATCCAAAGTGACCAACATTAAACTCGAAAGTGATGAAGATGGTCCCCGTGCAAATGGCTTTGCACCAGGTGTTCAAAAGGATATTCTACAAAAAGTTTCCTGAAAATCGATGTCCAAAGTGACCAACATTACCCTCCAAAGTGATGACGATGGTCCCTGTGCAAATGGCTTTGCACCAGGTGTCCGAAAGGATATACCGTTACACGAGTTTGTTATTGATAAACGATCATTGAGAGAAGTGAGAATTTCATCTTCAGCTTCCAAAAAAGCAACGGCTGAAAATAAAAATAAAGATCATGAACAATCGCATCAATCGAAAAAAGGATAATAGTTATAAAAACCGTTAAAGCAATTTGAATGCTACGCCATAAAATATTATCGTTCGTTATTTTCATAAACTATTCTATAATAAAGTTTTATTCACTATGTCTTTAAAAATGGCTACTAATTAAAATGCTTGATATTTTTGATAAGTCGCAAAAATGATCAAAGTTTGAAATAATTTATTGTACGTGATAAACATTTGATATTTATTGTCCAACAATTTGTTCGAAGTGTTTATAAAGTTTTATGTAAGAAGAAAATTGGTGAAAAAATGTATATAATGGCATAAGTTATACCTAGAAAAAAGTGACAATTCGCCCTGGAAAACCTGGAATTCTCAAGGAATTCATTTTCAAAAATATGGTAGACACCCTGTAAAGGGTCCTGGGGTCACAATTAACGAGAAGTGCTAGGGTCTCAAAATTAAGAAAAGAGAACCCTCGTGAAAATAAGAGATCAAGATCTTGAGTAAAAACTTATACAAGAAATTGCGCAAGAAATATCAAGAGAACCATGGTAAGTTCTTATGGAAGTTCTTACAAGTGGTTTTCGTTTCACATAGTTACCATGATGGATAAGTTCTTTTACAAGAACTTATCCAAGTTCTTGAATAAGTATATATGTATAAATATATATATACATATATATATACACATATGTTTAACCAAATTTTATTTTATTATCAGAAAAAAAATGTAATAAAAATTTTTTTTCTTTCATTTATTTTATTTCTTTAATTAATTTTTATTTATTTATTTTTTCTATTTTTCATATTTTGTATATATACTTATACATGTATACTTATACAAGAACTTGTATAAGTTCTTGTACAAGAACTTATCCATGATGGTAACTATGTGAAACGAAAACCGCTTGTAAGAACTTCCATAAGAACTTATTATGGTTCTTCTGATATTTCTTGCGCAATTTCTTGTATAAGTTCTTACTCAAGATCTTGGTCTGTTATTTTCACGAGGGTCAGATTTGGCTCCTAAATTACCTGTCTGCAAGAGATAGATGGTTTTATGTATCTAAGATATACAGTTTACTGTCCCCCATAAAAAGTATCGCTATTCAGTTATATTTTCTCAGCAATATATATCCAGCTACAACACCAAAAGGGGGAGTTCTTCAATTTTACAATGAGTAAAAATATATTTTGATACATAAAAGTCTTTGAAATGTAAATTCAAATGTACAGGGACGATGGTTGGGGCCCCCTCATCCCCACCCCTTTTTTTTTTTTTTTTTTTTGGCAAAATGTTACAAATGTGTACAATATATGTATATATAATACACATAATATTTCACTGCTTTTCAGATCTTGAGAAAAAATGTACTTGAAACGCGTTTAAACAGACAAAGCTCAACAGAATTATTATAAATGTGACATTGTTCCACAAATAAAAATATCTTATTCAGATAATTTCATCGACGTTATGTTTTCCAGGTTTAGGAGCGTTCACTGTGGCGCACAAGGGGGGGGGGGGGGGACAAGGGGTTTGATTTGCCCCGGGCCCCGCCCCCAAGGGGGCCCCCCTGAATTAATTTGTGACAAAATTCTGCCCCGGGCCTCCTACAGCTTCTGTGCGCCCCTGAGCGTTCAATATGATGTCAAGCATGTTTTAGAGATATTAGAGACCCCTTGTCACGTGTTTCTCCCATATTCTTATAAACGGCATAGAAAGGAAACGAAATTGATAAAATTGTTACAGCAAAAGTATTACTTTGAATTAAAAATTTAATCTTGAAACACTCCCAATATTCAGTAAAAGTCGAATATTTAATTTTCCCGACTCATTTATTGTCATGTTGCGCACGCGTGAACCTCATAGCTTTTATGTTTTCAATGTTGGCACTAGAAAAAATCCCGCCGAACCTAGGGTCCCTAGGGAATTATTTCCACCGTCTTTTTTATGTTTCCAGCGTTGTTGATGCTTACCTAGCCAGCGTTTCTCCAAATTTGTGTTTTGGTTCCTGATCCAATTTTATAGACAAATATTTACACTAGAATGTACGAGTGACTACAGATAGTGCAGGATGTTTATTAAACAGGTATTTAGACATAAATGATTTAATTACCCTTGATAATCCAAACTTCGTTCTGATTCTTGCCTTCCAAAACTCCGATAGCATTGCTAGCTTCTATAATTTTGAGGTTATAATTTTTAATTTTTTGTTCTAAATTCATGGTTTTTTGTGCTATTTAGAAACACTTTAATAATATTCATGTTAATGTATCAATTACGCATAACATGTGATGTTGCTTCCATTGTTTTCCAGTTTCATTACCTTCTTCTCTTAATCTGTCTTAAACTAAATTTTGGCATCTGACGTTTAGTCGTGTCAGGTGGTTTTACTTATTTTTATGATGTTTCACCTATTTTTGTCACCTTTGAGATATTTTGATATTGAAACTTAATAGTTTTCTTCATCTCCAACATTTTCATGTGTATCTTTAACAGAACTGATGTCAAAAGTCAAAATTGAGTGTTTTTTAGACATAGGAATTTCGTAGACTTTCGGGGTTTGACGTTGCTCGTTTTTCTTCTGGATCTCATGTCTCTGAAATTTCGTCAGGCGTTGAGTTTTTTTTTTAATTTCTCAAAGATCATATTTCGTTTTTGTCATTCTCACCATAATCCGAAGAACTCATTACATTTTATGGTTGTTTTCCGATGGTTTAATTAAATCTGAACGTTTTGAAACCCCCTGAATCTGGAGAAAAAAACAGCAATTACGAACACTAAAATTAAAAAAAAAATACATAGAAAAATCGATCACTCAAAATGAAGTCACTACATTGAAAACTTTGCAATAGTAATTCTGTATTCCAAATTCAAAATAACATTTCAAATACTTTCACTATGAATTAAATATTAGACGATGTTTTTTCCAAATATGAATTCAAGAAATATTGATACTATAATACTCGATTATTGCAGCCATTGAAGTGAAAAAATTAATATATAAAATTTTTAAAATAAAATAAAATTTCACATCGTTCAGTTTTACACGGCTAATCAGTAAATATTCAAGAATCGAGAAAATCGAACTATTTTCAAATTTCAAAATAAACGAAAATTTATTTTAATGAGTTGAATAATTCTATGAAAATTGAGATTTTAAAATTTCAAAATTTTTGATTGAATCATTAAAATTTTATCTTCGTAACCAAGACAAGTAGTTCATTATTTACTTCAAAAATGAGGATATCAGAGGCAAACAGCATTTTACTATTGAAAATTACGACGAATCAAGTAATTTAAAACTTTAGCATTAATGAATAAAATGTTTCTTATGTTTTCCTTCGTTTTGTCTCCTATGGTCATAATTCTTCCATAATTATCTAACCTAGATCTAATAATCTCGCAATTTTTTAACCAAAATCTGAATAATTCTTATTCCAGGTTATTATTCAAGGTTTTAAGTCCTACAGGGAACAGACTGTCGTCGAACCATTCGATCCTAGGCACAATGTAGTTGGTATGTAAATAGATCAAATTATTCTAGATGTATTAGAAATCAAATTTCACTCCCATAACGCTGAAATTAAGTAGTATATATTGAATTTGACCTTTTTTATAACATTATAGTTGGAAGAAACGGTTCGGGAAAGAGTAATTTCTTCTACGCAATTCAATTCGTCCTCAGCGATGAATTTTCTCACCTTCGACCTGAACAGAGACAAGCGTTATTGCATGAAGGAACTGGGCCTCGTGTTATTTCCGCTCATGTGGAAATAATTTTCGACAATGCCGATGGAAGACTTCCGGTAAGATTGAACAAAATCTAATTTTCCAGCTTGAAAAACATTAAATCATATAAGAATTAAAATATAATTTGATGAGAAATGTATTTTGAAAACTCTTCCAACAGATTGACAAAAATGAAGTTTATTTGCGGAGAGTCATTGGCTCGAAGAAAGATCAGTATTTCTTGAACAAGAAAATTGTGACCCGTAGCGATGTAATGAATTTGTTGGAATCTGCTGGATTTTCCAGGTCGAATCCTTATTACATTGTAAAACAGGGAAAGGTGCGTCTATAGAATTTGTGAATACTTGTTAGATCGTTATATTTTGTAAGAGATTCTTATTTGTGAATCGAATATGAATAGAACATTCTAATTTATTCAATAATTATGTCGTAGATTAACCAAATGGCTACAGCCCCCGATTCTCAGAGGTTGAAACTTTTAAGAGAAGTTGCTGGTACAAGGGTTTATGATGATCGTAGGGAGGAATCCAAATCGATTTTGAAAGAGACTGAGGGCAAAGTTGAGAAAATCGAAGATTTCTTAAGAACAATCGGTATGGTCATTCATTTAAAAATATTGTTCCAAGTTGCGTCTAATAATCGGGTTTGTTTCCTTGAATAAATGAATTATTCCAGAGGAGCGTTTAAAGACACTTGAAGAAGAAAAAGAAGAACTGAAAGAGTATCAACGCTGGGACAAACAGCGTCGGTGTCTAGAGTACACGATTCATGAGCGTGAACTCAAAGATAATAAGAGGAAGCTCGATGAACTCGAAACATCTCGTGCAAACAGCGGAGCTGAACAAGCAAAACTTTGTTCTGATGCGAAAAACGCTCAGGAACAAGTTCGCGCAGCTACGAAACGATTGAAGGAAGCCAAGAAGGAAGTTCAAACCGCTAAGGAAGAACGCGACACTCTCAGGTAAATCTAAAAATTACTAAATGACTTGTCCATTTCAATAATTAATTATTGAAAATATAAACAAGTCTGCCAATGAGCCACTTATTCTACTTTGGGACACTGCAAAGCAGACAAATATAAAACAAATGTGAATTCATGCAGTGCGGAGCAGCAGCAGCTTTTGAAGGAGAAGACCAAATTAACACTGACGATCAACGATTTGTTGGAAGAAGTCAAGGGAGACAATGACAGTCGCAAGAGGGCCCAGCAAGAATTGGAGAAACTCAAAGCGAATATCGCCGAGAGGGAGAGAGAACTCGAAGCAATCAAGCCCGAGGTACAGTAAAAGAAAATTAGAAATGACAAACAAACTGGAAATTAATAAACTTGGATAAAAACTGCAATTCCTCTTATATTTCTTTAGTATGAAGAGATGAAGCGCGTTGAAGAAGAATGCACGAGAGAACTAGCCCTTAAAGAACAGAAACGCAAGGAATTGTACGCGAAACAAGGAAGAGGTTCACAGTTCACGAGCAAGGTAATTAAATCTCTGAGCAAATTTAAAATAGATGTAAATAGAATGTATATCCTACCTTATCTCTAACCCACTGACATGAACTTTAACGGATTTTTTAGGATGAAAGAGACAAGTGGATCCAAAATGAACTAAAACAGCTGACTAAGCAGATCAGGGACAAAGAAGAACATCAGAGAAAAATCAGCGAGGATTTGAAGAAAGATGGGGAGAAGCAGATCGCTTTGGAGAAGAAAATTGAGGAATATACTCGCGAAATGGAACAGCAGAGGAAGTCGATTGATGATCATAACAAACAATACTATGATCTGACGAAAGCGAAGGACCAATGCCAAGCAACTCGCAAAGAACAGTAAGTATTTTATTATTTCTTCAGAATTCAGGAATCGAATTTGAATTGTACAATTGAAAGTATTTCAAGTGCAAAACAAATGAGTAATGCTGAGTAAAATCCAAGATTTTTTAAAGTCCTTGAGATATGTTAAATTTGAATTAATTCAGCATGATTTTTGCAAAAATTAGGAATTTTGCAGAAAAGGTATGAATGTGTAAAATCATCTTTTGAAAAGTCATCGAAATTAGCTCTTCCTGTTTGGATTATTGGTTCGAATTTCCGAATATGATCATATTCAAATAAATTTATAAAATTAAAGAGGTTTTGTGTGAATATTTTACTAATTTTTTATGGCTTTCTTGTAGTTAAAAACTATTCGTTTTTGGATTATTATGGATCATATCTGAAAAATTTGTCAGTGAGCAATGAGAAGAATATGATTTAGATTTTTTATTAATTGAACATAATTTTGCAATTGGAAACGCGATATATTTATTATTATGAAATTATTAATATTATTATGAATATATTCAGAGTGTGGTCATCCACTTTTTTTTTACTTTCACTAGAAGAGTAACGCGCGCCAAGGCGCGCGTCTCTGTTCTTTATTGTTAACTTCTTTAGATCTTGCTCTCAAGAGTTTATTTTGAATGCTACCAAGTTACATCCATTAAGTACTAAGAATGAATACAATAGAAAAATTAAGTTATTCTGAAAAACGTTTATTGAATTCAAATAATATAAACACTTTTCAAATCGTTTCAATCCAACGTATATCATTTCAACCAATATTAATTTATTTTGAAAGATTTACAGATATATAATGATTTTTAAAGGGATCTCCAAACAGCGACTGCAGTTTACATACAAAAGAATTTAATACATCCAGAAATCCATTCTTACATTAAATATAATATAGAATCACTCTTTTCTGACTTCATTTATTGAAATAAATTTTTTTTTTTTTTTTTCTCAACACAAAAACTATCGAATGGTGCATAAACCTAAAAATCTATTTTTGCGCGATTGATCCCTTTCTTCGCGGACGGTCACACATCATTATTCTTCTGAGCAAAATATTCAGGAGCCTTTCAATAATTTCAAAGTAAAAAATCATTTACGATTCTTTTTTCACTGACCATGATTAAATACATCTTCTCTTAAATCCAGAGACATTTCTTCAAATATTTGTCTTTGAGATTTGTTATGAGTCATTGCAAATGCTAATTTGAATGGGCATTGTCTTCTTATAAATGAGAAAGAATCAATATTTCCACAGTGAAGTGTTATTCTATGTAAGAAAACAATATATTCTCTTCTTAATCACCAGCCAATACTTCACATTTATGAATGTTATTTGATAATAAATCTTTAAACAACAATCTTTTCCCATTACATAAGCCTCCATTTACACTTAAATTTCTAATAAACGTTTCGAAAAAATTAATTCTTAATCTCAATTCAAAAGTAGAACAACATCACTTTTTTCCCGATATTACAACCTTCAGTACTATCAATACTTATTTATATTTCCTCTTCATAATGGCTTAATAAATGAGCCACTTTTTTGTTTATAATATCAACATGAATATTTATGGCTCATAAAATTGCAGATCTTAACATTTCACCAAATTATTCATTCATTATAAGTTCACCATACGTATCTTGGACAATACATGCATTATTTGTGCGATAATTTTATTATGATAAACGCACTACTTGCAAAACTTCACTAAATTTGATCGATGAATTATTAATTTCAGTTCCAGTACCTCCTCCCTTTATTAGCAGAAATTATCTAAAATTTCAACCCCTAATCACAATCTTTCCTCCAAATGATAAATTTGATAGTGTAATATCTCCTAATATTTCAACCATTATATTTAATGCATATTTTGCAACCGTCGTTGCTTCAACCCACATAAAAACGTCTATAAGTTTTAGGTATAATTTCCTCTTTTTTTTAGATTTTGTTTTAGAACATTTACAAATTTTAATTAATTTAAAATAAATATGATTTTAGTTTATTAAGAAAATTATATTTATCTGTGTTATAAGATAAAATAATCCTAACATATCTTTTTTCAAATATTATTTATTGCATATCATGCAATGTCTCTATAAGGGGGTGGGAAGGAAGGTTGGAGGAGAATTTACTGTTTCTGATTTACTTCCATTTTTTCTGATTTGTCAGTTAATGAGTAAGTTTTTATTGAAAGATAATGATATCCTCTCTATATCAGATAAATTTTTTTATTGATTACCTTTTCAAACATTTATAAATGGTTTATGTTATTATAAAATACTTCGTAAATTTTTCAAATTAGTTTAAATATTTTTACATAAATGAACGTTCTAATAGATTTGTAGTAATTTCAAGTTAAATGAAAATGTTAACTTTTTCGGAATTTCAACAAAAAAAAAAAATGGTTTCTATCATCTTTGAAACATTGAAAGCGCACAAACATGCAATATTTTCTCAATTTTTTTAAAATATCAGAAATATATTAATTAATTCACATGAAGTTTCAAATTTTTTTAAACTTCCAAGTTTTTCAAAACTATAGTTTATGAATAATGTACCTAAGTAATTCTGTGAAGTTAATATAACTCATGCAATCTTGTGCAATCCCAAGCAATATTGATATCCCACGCAATCTTTGGTAATATTTGGAAATTTGAAATCTTGCAACCTTGCAATCTGGTGTTTATCAGAAACCTACGTAACTGATCCCGCGAGGAATTCAATCAAGTTCAAAAAAGGTTTAATATCATTTTTTGAAAAACTTACAATTTTTAAATAATTAAAAAATTTAACACAGTAATCGTTATTTCTTTCTGAAATATTAAAATTGTGAAATTTATATAAATTCCATTAAATTATTGGAAAAATAGATAAAATGTATTAATAATTATCATCAAATCCAGAAATATAATTTTTTTTTTAATATCAAATAAATTTAATTTATTCAACAAAATTTAAGATCCTTCAGATTACTCAAAATTGTGGGAGATAATTTATATTTACAATTATATTTCATGATGAGGAACAGAAAAAATGAACTTCCAATTAGGTTGTGTAAAATATTATCCGAAAATTTCTGTATGAACATAATTTTTAATTTCATTTCGACTTCTTCGACAACCTAGATAAATTTTTAAACTATCATACGAACGAACTCTTGAAATAGCAACATATAATTGAGCAATAACAAAGAGCAATTTTGTGGAATGTTTGTCTTTGTGCTTTATTAATGGTCATTGCAAATGCTAATTTTACTGGAAATTGTCTTCTATAACAGGAAAAAGGATAAATATTTCCACAATAAAAATTTATCATATGTAAGAAAACAATAGTTCCTTTTTAATGTTGGAGAATCAGTATTAGACGCATTTGTGCACCACAAGTGGAAGGTATGTTCTAAATATACCAGATTGAAATCCTTTATTTGAATAGCTATTATCCAGCTACCTACAATTTACAATTTTAAGATAGCAGTATTCGCGCTTCCAATCATTTTTTCATCAGCCTGTAAGAAAATTGATTCCATCAGGTTATTTGACTCATTATTCAATCTTCTCTCCAGATATCGCCAAGAAAGTGTGTTACAACTTCAGCTGTCTGGCCTGAAAGAAGATTTGGCAAAAGCTGACCAGAGTTTGAGGTCCATGGCTGGAAAACCGATTCTTAACGGGAGGGACAGTGTTCGCAAAGTTCTTGACACTTTTAGGTATTTAGAAATAAAAATAAATTCAACGTAACATTCGGAATTTTCAAGTAAACCATTTTTACTGTTCAAAAATGATGATAGGCAAAGACCAGACATGGCGCATGAGGTTAGCAGTTATTACGGACCCGTTATAGAAAATTTCGAGTGCGATAAGAGCGTTTACATGGCAGTGGAAGTAACAGCTGGAAACCGACTTTTCCACCACATTGTCGAGACTGATAAATTCGGCACAAAAATCCTAAAGGAGATGAACAACCAGCGATTGCCTGGGGAAGTTACATTTATGCCTTTGAATCGGCTGCATGTTAAAATTCAGGACTACCCAAAAACTAGCGACGCTATTCCGATGATATCAAGGTTGAACTACGACCAGAAATACGACAAGGCGTTGAGGTAAAACAAATAAATAAAACATTTTCATTCTCTTGAGCTGCCGAACTGTAATAAAAGACAAATATCTAACTTAGCAGATCAAAAATTAATGATTATTTATGTACCTCCAGATATATTTTCGGAAAGACCCTGATCTGCCGAAATTTGGAGGCAGCTACGAGTCTCGCACGAACTTCTGGTTTAGATTGTGTTACTCTCGAAGGGGATCAAGTTTCTTCCAAAGGTTCTCTTACCGGGGGTTACTTCAATAGTAACAGGTCGCGTCTTGAGATCCAGAAGACGAGGTCGGAGCTTATGTCACAAATTAACGCGTTGGAGACCCAGTTGGCGACTCTGAAGGACGAGATCAGGAAAGCTGATCAGAGCATCAGTTCTTACGTTAGCGAAATGCAGAGGACGGAGACTAAGAACAGCAAAGCCAAGTTAGTTGATTCTTCTCATGATTTAATTTTTTTCTTTTTTCATGTCAGGGTGGTCACTAAAATCTTGCAAACAAAAAAAAAAAAATCCGGCCATTTCCCGTTTAAGACGATCTAAGTAACTGTTAAATCTTCGAAATCGCGCGGAATACAAAGCCCGCAAAATTGTTTTTTTTTTCAAGCGCCAAGCGATGGGAATTTGGTTATCGAATTGAAGTTAACTCCAAATGAATTCTAATGAATCGGGAAGAAGTGAATTAATTTCATCAACATTGGATTGAATCCATCAAAACTGAATTGCTCCCAACAAAATTGGAGTGAATTTAGCTTAAAATTCTATTATATCCATACGAATTCAAGGTGATTTTGGGGACAAATTCAAGTGAAAGTCAGGATAAAATAAATGACAACTTATGGAAAGAATTCATAAGTGAATTTAGAAGATTTTAACTGTTCCCGCATTCAAGAGAATTCCCAAAAATTAAGAAAAGTTCAAAATCATTTAGAATAAATGAATAAGAACTCAAGGTGAATTCCAAATTAATTCAAACAATGGCAAACGGTTTCCTACAATCTTTTCAGATCTTTGGAACCCTGGGAAATCCCTCAATTCTTGGGAATTAAGTCTCCGAAATTCATCAAAATATCATGAAATTTCGTGAATACATTTCCCTTAAATACGAAAAAGCTCATAAAAATATTTCAAAAACTTTTGAAATCCTCGGAAATATCATGAAATACTTCAGATCTTCCCCAAATGCCTTGAAATCTTTTACAATCGCAAAAAAAATGTTAAAGCCTCTAAGGTTTAAATATTTGAAAACCTTTCTTTTCTTTTGAAATCCCTTGGAACTTCCTAACCCACCTTGATAATTCATTGAAAGTTTCTAAAATTCCCTAGAATCTTTCAAATTCTTTGGAATACCTTTAAATGATTTGAATCCGTTTACGATTCTTGTCATGTTGCAAAATAATCATAAGATTCTGTGAAAAGGCCATCTATTTCAAAGTCTTAACAATTATTTTAGTAATCCTCGGCGATTTTTCAATTACCGAATTCATGAGATCTTTTAAAACTTTAAAATCTTCCTGAAATCTCATTAGAAACTAGGTATTGAAATTTTTTGATATCTTCCAAATCTTTGGATTTTTATATATTTTTCCATTCCCCGAAAGAAACGAAAATTTCAATTCAAGATTAAATAAGAATCTAAAAATGGCAATTTCATACTTAATCATATATATTACAGTATTTTCAATATTTCAACAACACTGTTAATCTTTTAACACTATAAATAAATTTCCAAAGAAATACCTGCATTTTTGAACTACACAGATGAATTTTCGTGCAAAAAAAAATTTCCACCAAAAGCCGAATTTCAAATTAAGGAACTAAGTTTTGAACCAAAATGGAACAATTGAATTTCTGTTCAGAAAATTTCTTCTTTAAAAGAATGTAAACGAATTCTCAACTTGTTGATTTCATCGAGGAAAGACCATTTTTTTAGAAAATAGTTCAATCATGAACCAATTAGACGACTTCTCAACAAAATTCCAACAAGTTTTTCACCCTGAAGATTTATATTTTACCAAACAAGACGAATTTAAAAAAAAAAAACATTTTTAAGCCAGAAAAACTCTTTTTTCATCAACAGAACAGTTATAAGTTATCAGCAAGGAAAAATTAATTTATAATCAAATTGTTGTTTTCATATCAAATTTCCGAATTTCAAGCTAAAAAGATCAATTTCCTAAACAAATGTCGAATTTTCAACACCAAAAAATTATCTATAACAAAAATGTTTATTTTCCACCAGATGTTTCAATATTTTAAAAAGGTTCAATTCATAACCAGCTAGCTAAATTTCCCACCATAATAGTCGAATTGGCAACCAAAAATATAATTTTTCAACCAAAAAGGTAATTTTCGACCGAATAGTCGAATTTCCTACCGAATTGCTGATATTTTAGACCCAGACGACTTTCGTACAGAAAAATTGAAATTTCGAACCAATAATTTTTTTTTAATTTGAAAATGTTACTTTCTATTCACAAATTTAGTATTTGCATAAATAGTTTGGGTTTTGAACAAAAAGCTCAATTTGCTATCAAAATAGTTGAATTTTAAACAAAAAAGTTCAATTCCAACCCAATAGCTGCATCCACGAAATACATTTTTTTTTACAAATTTCCAACTAGAAAAATTAATTTCGCACAAAAATGCTGAACTTCCGAGCAATTACTTGATTAATTAGCTTTTTGTTTTTGAGAAACGGATACACAAGAATGTAATATCAACGTCTAAAATCAATTGAATGAATATTTTCAGCCGTACTTATTAGTTTGAGAAATTCCGAGAACCATAAGGATCCTTTTCTTGCACACAAAAGTTCGAGAAAATGTTTTTTCTTACGAAAAAGAAACAATAGCTGTACCAGCCCCGTGGTATAAATAAATACAACAATAAATCGAATTCATAAAAAAATGTGCAATTGAATTGGTGGTGAATTCATTGATTTATAATCCCTTCTAATTTTATAGAGACATTTACGACAAAATGAAGGCTGAAATCCGCATGATGAAGGAAGAATTAAGCGCGATCGAAAGGTATCGAACCCCGAAGGAGAGAAGCTTAGCTCAATGCACGGCCAATTTGGAAGCTATGCGAGCAACTAAGGAAGGATTGGAAAGCGAATTGCACCAAGACTTGATGGCACAACTTTCTCACGCGGATCAGCATCAAGTTAGTTACTTAACATTCTTCAATTGAAATTCTTTGGTACTTTCAAATAAAAGCTACTTGTGTCAAATTGTAGATGTTATTCTCATTCAAGATTTTTCTTTTCACTTAGGTTGATACTCTCAACGATGATATCAGACGTCTCACAAGGGAGAATAAAGAGGCTTTTGCGAAGAGAATGAGACTCGAGGCTGAGAAAAACAAGTTGGAAAACTTGCTGACAAACAATCTCGTGCGTCGTCATGACGAACTTGTTCAAGCTTTGCAGGAAATCTCGGTGCAGGATCGACAAAGGCAGCTGGATTCTTGCAAAGTACAACTTGCTGATATCGAAAAGAGACTTGTTAAGGTCAATGCCGATTTCAAGTCTCAGAACGAGAAAGTGACAAGTGCGATGAAGAAGGTACGATATTGACAAAAGAGATTTGAGTCTGTTTCAATTTGAATCTGATTTCAAATTCACATGCTCATTTTATTTTTTCAGCAAAAATCCGAGTCAAACGAAGTAGAAAAATGGAAAGTGAAGGAAAAGGAAGCACAGGAGAAGATTGAAGCTGACGCGAAGGATTTGGAGAAGCTCGCAAGTAAGGCAAATATCCTCCAACAAAAAATTACTGAATGCACGCAAAAGATCACAGAACTCGGAGCTTTGCCGAGCCACGAAGCTTATTCCAAGTTTAGTTCAATGTCGACCAAGCAACTCTTCAGGGAAATGGAAAAGGCAAACAATCATCTGAAGAAATATAGGTATAGTTGAGAAAAGATTATAAGTGTTAGGTTAAAGCAGAGAGAAATAGAGAGTAACAATGCACTAGAAATGCCAACTAGTAATAAGATGTCGACCCTAGCGACCTGTTCAGAATAGGTCCACATTATTGATATATCCATGATATCGATTTTTGTATCCACGACTCATTTTGTGGTGCAGAATACTGCATGTCGAAAACCACGTCGGTAAATAAATGTGGACTCTAAAGAGTGGACAAGTGTGCGACGCGTGGACGTAAGTAGGTACACTGCACGCACACAATCTGACTTCGACTTCGGCCCGGCGCCGACAATAGCCGAACTAAAAGTTTCACGAATTGTCTATGTCGCGATCGAAGGAATTTGATTCAAATGTTTTGACAGCTACAATCTTCGAACGAAATTAGCCGCATGATAATTAGGGTTATGCTTACGTTTGACGTTTCGGCTCTCCTCCTTTGCGATTTTTGTTTTACATAACCCTGTTTATCATGCGGCTCATTTCGCTCGAAGATTGTAGCTGTCAAAATATTCGAATCAAATGCCTTCAATCGCGGGATCGACGATTCGTAAAACTTTCTGTTCGGCTATTGTCGGCGCCGGGCGGAAGCCGAAGTCAAATTGTGTGCGTGAAGTGTGCCCACTTAGATACACGCGACGCACACTTGTACACTCTTTAAAGTCCACATTTATTTACCGACGTGTTTTTCGACATGCAGTATTCTGCACCACCAAACGAGTCGTGGATACAAAAATCTGTCGCTAGAGTCGCCACCTTATTACTATTTGGCATTTCTAGTTCATTGTTCCTCTCTATTTCTCTCTGGTTAAAGTTAAGGAGAAATAATATAAATCTTTCTTTTTACTCACTAGTCATGTAAACAAAAAGGCTTTGGACCAGTTTATGTCCTTCAGCGATCAGAAAGAAAAGCTTGTGAAACGAAAAGAGGAATTAGATCGTGGAGATGAGAAAATCAAAGAACTGATGTTCGTCCTCGAACAACGTAAATGCGAGGCGATTCAATTTACTTTCAAACAAGTGAGCAAGTATTTCAGCGAAGTTTTTAAGAAACTTGTACCTTCAGGCCACGCTCAGCTTGTGATGAAAACGGCAGATGGTGAAGAGGGCGGTGATGATCCCCCGCCAGAAGTTGCTGATTCAGATAGGTTTATCGGCGTTGGTACGTATTTTGAAAATTCCGAAATGGTCAGAAACGTTTCCTTGAGATTTGTGTCGCAATTGTGTAATTTCTACTTCATGTGCAATCTTGTCGAATTCAACTTTTTAGGTATTCGAGTTTCGTTCACGGGACACAAAGCAGAGATGAGGGAAATGAATCAACTATCAGGAGGACAGAAATCTCTCGTCGCTTTGGCTTTGATTTTCGCGATTCAAAAATGCGACCCAGCACCATTTTATCTTTTTGACGAAATCGATCAGGCGTTGGACGCCCAGCACAGAAAAGCTGTCGCTGACATGATTCACGAACTCAGTTCGGACGCACAGTTTATCACAACTACTTTCAGGCAAGTATTTTTTTTAAATACATTCTCAAATAGTGATTGATATGACAGCCTTGGAAATTTTAGTGATTATTTCCTCTGGTTGGTGAGCATTTCTTGTGTCTTGGGCAGTTTGAAAATTATCCACGAGGATTTCAACTGCGCATGCGCCGTGAAAGGCTCGCCGAAGGTACCACACGAAAATCACTAAAATTTGCAATACGATCTTCGGATCACGTTCCGGCAAATCCGAAGTTGCATATGGGTATGAATTTTAATTTGGATATACAAAAGCTTTGAAGTAATTTTTCTGAATCCACAGGCCTGAGTTGCTTCAACACGCAAACAAATTTTACGGAGTCAAGTTCCGAAACAAGGTTTCTCACGTTGAATGTGTGACTCGGGAGGAAGCAGCGGACTTTGTAGAAGATGACACGACCCACTTGTAATCAGTTTTCCGATTATTTTTTTATCAAGAACTTTTAGGAGGCTTTTACGAAAAGTGCGGAGTCGTGATTTTTTTATTGGTTGGTATCACATGCTGCCACTTCGTCTTGGACTACATCTCAATTTTTTTCTAATGATCAATTATGTAATTTCAGTGCTTTCAGTTCTGTTTCTTAGAAGACGAAGAGTAATCAAGAATTATGAGTTTTAATTTTTTACGTATGTATTAGTTTAGCATGGATAGGATAATATATTTGTTAAGTGATGGAAAATCGTAATTAGGTTTGTAGCCCTGAGCTAGGACGCAGAACGAAACGTAGTGTTTGAATTGAATGGATTGGATAAAGTACTTTTGCGTATATAATAAAAAAATCTTGTTATTTGATTCCCCTTCCGATTCTGAAATATAAGAGCATGGAAAGAAAATAATATTTATTGATGTACCGGCATAAGCCGCTCCTGAACACGTGTTGCATTCGTGATGCATTCGCGAGTCTTTGATCTTATTAAGAAGTCGGTAAGTAAGGAAACTCGAATTTATTCTACTACTCTCGTCAAAACTCGTTTCTGTAAACTCTGAGTGCCACTGATTGATAAAGAAACAAACTGATTCAAAGAGTGTTTTTTGTGGGAACTGCGACAAGTGTGCAAAATTTGGCATAAAGATGGAATTTCCACGATCGTGGGTAGTATATTGATCAAGAGGTAAGTGACGTCATCGAGGATCACGCCACATACCCGCCCAGGAAATCCCGCCTTTCCATTGGTCCATGTGCTATCTCGCTATAACTGAACGATCCGAAACCGTCTCTAAATTCAAGCCTGAATTGCTCCTGTTGTTGGAAAATTGCTGGGAAAATTACAGCGACGTAGATTTGCGTTATATTTTGCAGATTTTATTTCAGATTAGATTTAGATTTTTTTAAAGTTATTATATGGATTGATATGATTATTGGAATTACAAAAAGTATGATAAAATGTGAAACAAGAAATGGGGGTATACTGTTGACGGGATTGTTTTTTGGATTTTGTGGTTGATCAAATAGTGTTATTATTGGGTTCTTGAACTAAATTCCCATTTCAACAGCCTTCTACTATTTTCAAAAAGTACAGTTTAAAAAAATAATGATTTAATTCAAGGTATTGAAATTAGGAATAAAGTTTCAAACTTTTTCAATAGTTTTTGTTTCAACTCATTAATTTTTTTGCTACTTATACTAGATATTAGAAAACCCAAAAACGGGATAGGGTGTTGAGAAAACAGTTCTGTTCTTTTATTTTTAAATCAGTTAAGGGAGAAGAATTCATGGGCTATAATTTGAAAACAGTTGGAAAGAATGTTGAAATAAATGCATGTCTTCTATCTGTTCTTTGGATTTGAAAATTAAACAAAAATTTTTACTGGTTCAGAAATTATGACAAATTTTTTGTACAGCTTGTACAGTTTTTCCTAGTGGACCCTCAATACCTATAAAATATCAAATTTTAATACATTTTTCCTAATTTATGATTTGTTTTGAATGTCCAAAAAAAACATGTTTTTTTTTTTATTGAGTTGAACCACCACTTTTTTAAAAACAATTAAATATGTCGAACGTCGGAACTGAAACTTCTTAAGCTAGAATCAGAAAAACATAATTTTTCGCTTGCGTGGACAAAAAAATTGTTCATGATGTTTCAAAAGCTATAAAGAACACCAAACAACTTAAAAATCAGGATTTTCAAACGCTTAAAACCCTACTTTTCTTTTAATATATTTTATGTGTGTGTATATATACACCCCCCCCCCACACATATATATGTGTGGGGGGGGGGGGGAATTCATAAAAAGAAAGCTGTCATTTCTCTTATTTTTACAGTACAATTTTAAATTGTCTAGGTTGCATTAAGTAATTCCCGGTTCTTTAATTAAAAATCAGCTCTTGAAATAGCGTTTTTCAAGATTTGAATAACTCTCTTATCTCTGGCACAATCAAAACTTGCACTTTTCCGTAGCAAGTCGCATATTCCGACTTGCATCCAAAAACAACGCACTTATAACCCATTGATCGCGTTCATTCAAGAGAACCTCGAGGAATTCAAGATCTCAAAACATTGAATTTATATTTTCAAGCACAGGAAAATAGAATACTTCCGTTTATGTACTTAAAAAAATAATAAATTAACACTGTTGACACTTTTCCCATGTATTTTACAAACTGTCGGCCTAAAAGTACAGCCAGCGCCCCCCATTCGGTTTTGTAATGTCCTATGACCCTCTTTTCCCAACTCCCCAACAAATCACTGCTTTTTGCCAGAAACCGAATTTTCAATCCAAATGAATCTGATTAAATCCGAACTCGGATTGATTTTTAAACGATTTGGATCGAATGAAATTGTGGACTTTTCTCAGATTGGTTCGAAATGATTCAGAATGAAGTCCTATCCAAAACATTCGCCAGGGTGACTATTAAGTTTGACGTCCTCAAGTCTTTATTCCATTCAGAACTAATCGTAGATCACCAGTTGAACTAATTTCATTTTTTCAAATGGGTAAAAATGATAGGACACGAGCAGGTCTTCCAATTCGGATTCGCAAATTCTCAAATGAGTCTATAAATAGCAGACTGAATAAAAAATTTGGAAAACGATCCAACACAGGTTATAGTTTGTGAATCTGTAATTTTAGGGAAATCTTTTCAGAGCGCTCGTATCCGATCGTTTTTTCTCTACTGGGTAGTCACAACAATTCTGCCACTATCTTCGAAAAATAAGAAAACTCTCACGCGAAGTGAAACACAATTTTCTCATAACAACTTTTCATCACTTCCCCAGTCGCTGTAGTTCCTGAATGTCCTGATGAATACGTTTGAATTCCACTTCGAACGCGCCAACCGTTTCCCCAAGCGGTTTGCCTTTCGCGTTGGCCTCGAAAAATCTCCCCTCGTGTAGAGCTCACCTATTGGCCAACACAAAGTAACAAAACTTAGTGTTGCGTGTGTGTGACTTTATTTGTGTTTGGCTATCTAGAACGAGAATTATCCGAGAACGTGGGACATCCGATTCTGCTCCGTATGCAGCTTCAGATCGTCGAATGGTGTAACGCGCGGCTTTTCCATCGTTAGGAAAATCTCCAGTGAAAAATTACCACCGTGTTGGCACTCTATCGTCAGACATTTAACCCTTGAGGAAATTCGTCGCAATTCGCAATCCCAACTCTGAACTCCCGAGTGTGTGTCACGCTCCAAAACAATATCGCACATTCGTACTTCTGGCAAATGATTCTACCCCAAAGGCCACGTGGTGTAAACTATAAACGCTGACGAAATCCTACGCCAAATACTAATCGCTCATCTCAGTTCTTCCTTCCTCGAACTCAAGGACGGTTGTATGTGGTTGTGTGCCGCGAATTTCGACGATCCCGCGTACTTCCCGAACACGGAAAAACAGGGATAATTTACGCAAAAATTATTCATCTCAACGTTTCTTCGAATTTCTGGCGACTTTGTTGTCTGTGGACACGAACAGGAGTTCTGGGATGAGCCAATTCGGAGGGGATTTTGAGTACCCAGGCTTGGAAAGTTTCTCGGATTAAAAAAAATAATAATAATTTCAAGGCTGATAGGAATTTTGTTAAAAGACCAGGGCTGGCGATTTGTCCCCCGGGACCCTGATTTTTCGGTTATCGGCAGGAAAATTCACAAGAGGATCAAAGAGCAAAGATCAGTGGCTGAAATCACGTTTCTGGCCCATTCAGGAGGTACGGACTCTGGAGAAGTGAATCAGTCGCTCACTGGCCGTCCGGGGCTTTACGTCGTGATTACCGTGAATGTTCTAATTCCTAATTTTTCGAGCTACATTTTTTACCTCCTTCATAACCATTTTTCTCTTACCCCCCCTCCAGCCGCTTTCACTCAATCGTCTCCTCCTTCTCAACGCTGGAAAAGGACCAAGGACTGGAATCGATTCGTAACGGAGTAAAAGTCAGA
The DNA here is from genome assembly GCA_011762715.2 of Neuroterus valhalla. Taxonomy (NCBI): domain Eukaryota; kingdom Metazoa; phylum Arthropoda; class Insecta; order Hymenoptera; family Cynipidae; genus Neuroterus; species Neuroterus valhalla. The sequence continues at coordinate 1,770 of WSXT02168441.1, read as the reverse complement.
GGAATTTTCTTCCCAAGAGCTCGTCAAGTTTTCCACAAATATGTAAGTTATTCATTTGGTCTTTTTGTGATTCGCTACTTTTTGTTTGCGTTGTCCAGCTATTAAGTATAAGTGATATAACCGGTCTTCTCGGAATTCGAATTTCTGACAGAATTTGAATTCGTCTGATCAGCTGATATCGGTTTTTGATTTATATCGTCCTATTGAGATTGACACTCTTCAAAAGATATTGACCTCGTGACAGGAATGAAGGAAAAATTTCTTCATATCGCGGATTTCAAAATCTCAGAAATCTTTTATATTTTTATATTTATTTTATATATGGCATGATTTGTGATCTGCTGGTCTTTGATTCTTTTCTCTCCTTCATATTTTAGCGTGGAATAACTTTTACGGGAAAGCAGGTTAGGGGTATACAGTAACGTTTGCAATATTTTGAGAACAGAATTATCAGGAAGAAAGCATGTTTAAGCTTTGTTGAATAATCGGATGTGAAAATAAAAGCATATGGAATCTTTGAGGTTAGGAAATCGAATTTTCAAAATCTGTATTTACAGCATTTGAGGTGACAGTGTGACATATATAACTATACAACGGATACAACTGTAAATGTAACACCCAATAAACGAAATAGGATCACAGATCCTGGTTGTAGTACATTTATTGATAAACTAACATTGAAAAAACATAATTGAATACACATTCGAAAGAATGTACCTTTAATTGGTGCAAAGAACAGTTACATGTATTTATGGGAACACATTTATGTGATGGATGAAAATATTCAAATTAAACAAATATTTCTGTGATTGAGACTGTTGATCTAAGGAAAAAAAAGACAAAATCAATAAAAAGATTTTCCTATCTCAATATTTTCAAATATGCCGTGGACGCTTTTTCTTAATTTCCATGCTTATCCGTGAGAAAAAATGGTACTTTTTTTTGTATCGTCATTTTATAATTTACATTTTTAAACTAATTTTTCGCAATAAGTAGTTGTTAAAAATAGCATTTCTGTTTTTATTAAACATTTTTTAAGGTTTCTTGGATTCTATTAACTGTTTTTAAATATCATCAAATATTATGTCTATTACATTTTGTTTCAAGGATTTAAAAAATTTATTTCAATTTTTTATTTCATTCTTAGAATATTATTCTAAATAATGTTTTTGAATCACACATTTTTTATTCAATTAGTAAGTCTCCCCAGAGCTTGAATCTTGTCGTTTTCTCGACTTTCTGTGAATTTTTGAAAAAAACTATTTATCGCCTTTTTTCCACACTTTGCAGTTCTCTACTTAGTCTGAATTTTTATCACTTTCTGACTTATGAAATTGAATTCTAAATCCAGGAAACATTAAACCATTTTAATTGAAAACATTAAAAATGGAATAAATTTGCATTATAGCTATATAATTAGAAAACGTTTATTCAAAACATTGGTCAATTGTCTTATTGCATACGCGATTCCTCTTCGAAGTTTCAGTTTTGTTTCCAATCATTCAGAATTGAATAATTCCTCATTTCAATTATGTAGTCCCAAATTGCAAGCCTTAGCTGTTAAGTTATTATTTTAAGTTCAAATAAGTGTTTAAAATGAATGTTTCTAAAATCCTAATTGTTCAAATACAAATTGATTTAAATTTCATTTAAGGCCACGTTAAACATGGGTCACGTGACCCGAATTATCGGATTTTTTTGCAACAACTCACGTCCGCACCGAAATAGATATCGAGTTGATTTTTTGTGGAAAGCCTTAGAAAACAATAA
>WSXT02168430.1:0-23444 GCA_011762715.2 Neuroterus valhalla | reverse complement strand
ATTTCAATAATTCACTAGTGATTTCGAATATTACCAATAAATTACCGGAAAATTTCAATATGTTTGTCAGTCGTCGATCAACAGACGGAAGGTGTAAATGAGCCATTAGGGGGTTTTCGAGAACGCAGATTCCAAGTTTGATGTAGAAAATATCAAATTCTGAGATGAGAGTCATTTGCGTCACTTTTGAAAGATGGCTACGAGAGCTGATCGCCCACACGTGCTTCTGGCGAGAGCTTGGCATCATACACATTTCTAGTTTCTACGATCACGAAAAGGCATTGACCAGGACTATCTATCTGGGCGCCTCGACGCGACGCGACGGATATCTCGATGATGTCATAAAACAGGTTATCTCTATTCGGTACACACTACAATCTCTCCGATTTTGGTAACATCGCGAGTGACACGAATGACTCTTACTTCAGGGGCTCTCCATAAATCGCGTTACCAATTTTGGCCCGTTTTTTATGTCAGAAATGTCAAATTAAGGATGGCGAATCCAAAATGGCAGAATCATTGTAGAAATTTGTATATACTTCTATGAAATTCGGTACAAGGGTATTTTCGAAGTTGCTGACAGGATTTTTCGAAGTTGCTGACAGGATTTTTCGAAGAGTGTGAACCTCTGAACAAAGAAAGGTAAACCATCACCATACAACCACCATAACCTACCACAAAATTATAAATTCTCAATCCAAGTGAACAACTCCTTGAAAAACTGTTAAATTTTGCCGGCAAACATAGTAAAATCTTTGAATAAAAATGACGGAATTTTCTGGAGAGAGTGATTTTTCAATAATAGATGTTTTTTAACCAAAAAAGATGCCTCTCAAAAATAATTTAATTTTATACCAAACAGTTGAAATCACATTCTATAAAGATGCTTTACGACCATATAATAATATTGAAAGAGAAGAATTTTTGTCTTTGTGTCTTTCTTCCTTTGTTCCTTCCTCCCTCGCTTCCTTCCTTCTATCCTTCTTTGTTTCCTTTTCCGTTTTCTCCTTCTTACTTCCTTTCATTCTTTTTCAAATCCTTTTTTCAATTCTTCCTCTCTCTATGTTTCTTTTTTCATTTCTTCCTTTCTCTCTTCCTACTTTTCCTTCTTTCCGTATTTTTCTTCATCATTTCTTTCTGTCCTTTTTCCTTCCTTCATTTACCCCTCCTTCCTTCCTTGCTCCCTTATATTTTTCTATCCTTCTCTTTCTTCCTTTCCTACTCTCTTCCGGTATTTCTTCCTTCCTCCCTCTCTTTCTCCCATCCTTCCTCCCTTCTTTCATTCGTATATCTTCCTTTTTTTACCGTTCCTTCTCTCTTTCATTCTTTCTTCCTTTTACTTTCTTCCTCCCCTTTATCTTCTTCATTCCTCTCTTTATCTGCTACTTTCTTCTTTCCTTTCTTTTTTCTCTCCTTCTTTCTTTGTTACTCAATTTCTTCCTTCCTCTGTCTTCCTCTCTTTTTGCCTCCTATTCTCCTCATCTCTTTTTCTTCCCCTTCGTCTATCTCTCTTTCTTTTTATTCTTCCTTCTCCTTCTTTCCTTTATTTTTTTCTACCTTTCTTCTTTCCTCACTTCTTCCATTTGTTCCTTTCTTTTGATTCCATTCTTCCGTTCTTCTTTCTTTTTTAAGAACTTCTTTCTTTCTCCTTTCCTTCCTCCCTTCCATCCTTTTTTCTTTCTCTATTTCTCCCTTTTTTATTTCTTCCACTCTTTTCTCCAAGCTTCCTTCCTTCAATCCTTCCTTACAACTCTTTTCTGCTTCTTTTCGTCTTTCTTTCTTTCCCTCTTCCTTCCTCTCTTTCATCCCTTCTTGCTTCCTTCCTTCCATCCCTCTTTGTCCTATTTTTTCTTCTTCTCTTTCTGCCTTTTTTCTTTCTCTCTTTTCTTCCATCTTCTCTTCCTTTTTCATCCCTTCTTTCGTCCTCTCTTTGTTTTTTACTTGTTCACTATCTTTCTTTCGTCCTTTCTTCCTTCTTTTCTCTGTCTCTCTCTTCGGTACTTCCTTGCTTCCTGCCTTCCATTCTTTCTTCCTTCTTTTCTCTGTCTCTCTCTTCGGTACTTCCTTGCTTCCTGCCTTCCATTCTTTCTTCCTCTTTTCTCTCCGTTCTCCTCTCCTTATTTCCTTCCTCTAACCCTTCCTCTCTTTCTTTTTTCTTCTCTTTTCCCCCTCCATACTTTCTCCCTTCATTCTCCTTTATTTTGCTTTCATTCTTCTTTTCTTCCTTCCTTTCATCCTTCTCCCCTTTCTTCCTTTCTGCCTTCCTTTCTTTCTTACTTTCTTTCTTTGGGATGAACTTTCAAAACATAAGATCAATTTTCTAAAAAAATATAGTACAACGAAATTCATGAGTTCATTACCAGACAGTTTAATTTGTACTTATTAGGAATAATTTTTTAACCAAAGGCGTGTGTTGAAAAAAAGGATGAGTAACTACTAAATGCTTTGATTCTCTACCAAATGGATGAATCATTAGATGAAGAGTTTTTTCCCCACCGAACGGTTGAATTCTAAACCAAAAATATAAATTTTCAACAAAAATAATATACCTCAGCCAAATGAATGAATTTTCTATCAAATTATTAGAACAATATGGAAAATTTTTGTTTTGAAATTAACTTTTTGCTCAAAATCTCATATCATCGAGTTAAACATTCAATTACTTCGTTCGTTTTTCGTCTTTGAGGCTTGAAAATCGAAAAGTTTTTTTTTCAATCAATCATTCACTTTAAATATTTCTATAAGACTACCTGTATTTGTTGAAAAATCGTCTTTATTTGGAAAATGATCCCCTTGATTGGATATTTATTTTTGTAGAATAACAGTTCAGCCGTTTAGTTGAAGATTCAAATATTTTTCTTTAAGTTCAATTATCATGTTGAAAAATATATGAGAAAAAAATTCAACTGGATTCGAAAATCATCCCTTCTTTTAGGCTTAAAAATTGCGTCATTTGGCTAGAAGTTTTACTAGTATGTTGAAAATTGGCCTTATTTACTCAAAAGAATAACTTACTGGTTTTTATTGCAAATTTTCTGGAGGGACCAAGGGGAGGGAAGGGGGGTTACCATAGTTCATGGACAACTTCTTATTCAGCACTCTCATTTTTCAAGCAGGACCTTGATATAAGCGTGGTTCCAGGCATAGCCTACAAAGGCCTTGGACTTATATAGAGTTCCCTCCAACCTAACTATTAGGGGCCGTATAAACCGTCCACATCGTAGCTTCGGGACTGCTCATCTCGGTTGCGCTCACCACGCCTCTCTCTACAACTTGGACTCTCACATCAAGGGCTGAAGTTTTTGCAATGACATATATCGAGGTGGCTTATATCGAGGCTTTTTCTAGTTTTTCATCTTACCTTTGAATTGGATTTCGTTTTCCTGGAAAGCGACTTAAACCATCCTTTCCTCTCAGCCTCTTGGCCCTGATTTTCTCTCGTTAGGGTGGTTTTGAAAGGCTCCTCTTCTCTTGTCAGGGTACCCGTGGATCTCGAAAGTCTCGATGGTTGAGGAGGACTTGGACTTCCACTTGGTGTTGATAGTCGTCTTCGCTGGCTGTAATCATCCTGCAAAAAGAAAATTGAAAAAAAAATTAGGAAAGGAAGCTTTATGATAGTTCTAGAGATTCTGAAACGATTAACTCCACGGTGGTTTTTGAAGAAGGGAGGTGAAAGGATGAGAAGATGGAGCATTTTATTAGTATGAATCAATCCAGCTTGAGGCGTCGGAAGGTATAGTCTAGTCCCATACCCTTTAGAAATTTGAGGGCTTGGTCCAGTCCTGGACCCTTATGGAATCGAAGTGTCTAGTCCAGGCCTTGGGAACCAAAAGGGTTCAGTCTGGTTCTGGACCCTTGAAAAACTGAAAGGTCTAGTCTAGTACTAGATCTTTAGGAATTCGAGGTTTCAGTCCAGCTCTGAACCTCTGAGGAATCAAAGTGTCTGGTCCAGACTCTGGTCTTCAAGGAATCAAAGAGTCCAGTCCAGACTCGTACCCTCAAAGAGAAAAAGGGTTCAGTCCAGTTTGGACCCTGCAGAAACTAAAAGGTCTAGACCAGTCCCAGATCCTCAAGAAATTTGAATGTTCAGTCCCGGACCCGTTAGGAATCGGAGGGTCAATTCTAGTCCCGGACCTTTAAGAAACTGAATAGTTGAGACCCGGTTCCTTAAGAAATTTGAGCATACTGTCTACTTGTGGACCCTCAGAGGATCGAAGGATTCGGCTCGAGATACTGAAGGTCTTGTCCAGTCCCAGACCTTTAAGAAATTTGAGGATTTACCACTGTCCCGGACCCTCAAAGAAGCAAACTGTCTTGTCTGGACACGGGCCCTTAAGGAATAAAAGAGTCCAATCTGGAGCCATACGCTCCAGAAATCGAAGGGCCCAGTCCAGTCCCAGACCCTTGAGAAACTGCAGGATCTAGTCTAGTCCCAAACCTTTAGGAAATTCGAGGGTTCAGTGCAATCCCGGAACTTCAGGAAATCAAAGTATCTTTACTAGGCACGGGCCCTTAGAGAATAAAAGAGTCCAGTCAGGACCCGTACGCGCAAGAAATCAAAGGGCCCAGTCCAATCCCAGACCCTTGAGAAACTGAAAGGTCTAGTCTGGTCCCAGATCTTCAAGAAATTCGAGGGTTCAGCCCAATCCCGGAACCTTAAGGAATCAAAGTGTCTTGTCTAGGCACGGGTCCTTAAAGAATAGAAGAGTCCAGTCCGGACCCGTACGCTCGAGAAACCAAAGTGTCTATTCCAGTCTCAGACCCTTGAGAAACTAAAAGGTCTAGTCTGGTCCCAGATCTTCAAGAAATTCGAGGGTTCACTCCAATCCCGGAACCTTGAAGAATCAAAGTGTCTTGTCTAGACACGGGCCCCTGAAGAATAAAAGAGTCCAGTTAGGATCCGTACGCCCGAGAAGTCAAAGTGCCCAGTCCAGTCTCAGACCCTTGAGAAGCTAAAAGGTCTAGTCTAGTCCCAGACCTTCAAGGAATTCGAGGATTCAGTCCAATCCCGGAACCTTAAGGAATCAAAGTGTCTTGTCTAGGCAAGGGCCCTTGAAGAATAAAAGAGTCCAGTCCGGACCCGTACGCTCGAGAACCCAAAGTGTCCATCTCAGTCCCAGACCCTTGAGAAACTGAAAGGTCTAGTCTGGTCCCAGATCTTCAAGAAATTCGAGGGTTCAGTCCAATCCCGGAACCCTAAGAAATCAAAGTATCCAGTGCAGACACGGGTCCTTGAGGAATTAATGGCTCCAGTCTATTCTCGGACCTCCGAAGAATCGGAGGGCCCAGTCCATCCTCAGACTCTTAAGGAATGAAAGGGTCCTGTTCATTCCTAATACCCTGAGAATTCGAAGTATAGTCCCGGATCCTCGAGGAATCGAAGTGTCTAGTCCAGATACGGGCCTCAAAGGAATCAAGGTGTGCAGTCCAGACACAGGTCCTTGTAAATTAATGGATCTAGCTCAGTCCTGGACCCCAAGGAATCGGAGATTCTGGTCAGTTCTCAGACCTCTGAGGAATCGGAGGGCCTAGTCCATTCTCAGACTCTGGAGGAATGAAAGGTATCCTGGAATCAGGGAACCTTCCACCTTTACGGAACCAAATTTTCTAGTCCAGGCACGGGTCCTCAAGGAATCAAAGGAATCAAAGTGTCTAGTCCAGACACGGGTCCTTCAGGAATCAATAGTCCATAATCAGTCCATTCTCAGACTCTGGGAGGAATGAAAGGTTTTCCTTCAGTCCTGAAATCTTAAGAAATTGAAGAGTCCAGGCCAGTTCTGGGCCCTTGAGAAATCAAAGAATCAAGTCTAGACCTGGACTCTCCATAAGTCAGAGTCTAGTCCAGAATTCTAAAGGAACTGTAAGCTTTAGTATAGTACAAGACCCTTAAGAAATTTGGAGGTCTAGTTCAGTCCCGGACCCTTGAGGAATAGAGGTCAAGTCCTTTTCCAGGCCTTTAGGAAATTTGAGGGTTCAGTCTAGTCCTGGACCCCAAATGAATCAAAGTGTCTAGTCCAGACACGGGACCTTGGAGAATCAAAGGATCCAGCTCAGTCCCGGACCTTAAGTAATCAGAGGGTCCAGTCCATGTTCAGACTCTGGAAGATTGGAAGTGGCCCCTTCGGCCCTGGAATCTTGAGAAATTAAAGAGTCCAGTCCAGTCCTAGGCCCTTGAGAAATCAAAGGATCCAGTCTAGACCTGGACCCTTCATAAATTAGAGGGTCTTGCCTTGTCCAGAATTTGAGAGAATCTGAAAGGTCTAGTCTTGTCCGAAACCCTTAAGAAAATTGAGGATCCAGTCTAGTCCTGACTCCTCAAGTAACCAAATTGTCTAGTCCAGACACGGGTCCTCAAGGATATGAGAATACTAGTCCAATTGTCGACATTCAAGTAATCGTAGAGTTCAGTCCATTCTTGACCTTCAAGAAATTTGAAGGCTCTTCCCAGTACCGTGCAACATCCTTCGCAAACCAAAGTGTGGAGTCTAGTCCTGAACCCTTAGGCAATTAAAGGTCTAGTCTAGGACCTAGACCCTTAAGGGATCATCCTAGGTCGAATGTTCCAATTCCTGCTGCCTGGGTTTCATTGTCTAATCGCTTGATCGCGCTGAGAATGAGTTAACAATGGACAGCCTAGTGTAAACACGAGTACTTAACTTTGGCCACATGTATCATTAGAGCTTCTGATTCTGCCGAGCCTAGCGAAAAGGAGAAGTGAATGGAACTCGGCGTCCCTCATGATTGCCCTGCCACGTGGGTGGTAGCTTCCGGCTATGCAAGGAACCCAAGGGTTCGTTCTTACGTCTTCTTCTCGTTAAAGTGCTGACCGAGGAGAAGTTGGCTAGCGATAATGATGGTCCGTGCCATTCGCTAAATGCCCCGCATTACTCCTCACTTTTCCAATACTGGTCCGGCAGCCTTTCATCTCGTAATCTAGGACTTTGAGAGTTGTATCCCCTGAAAAAAATTGCTGCGGCGACACTCATCCTGGCCGTGACTGTGATCATCATTATCATCGCCAACATCATCATCATCATTATCATCATCTCCATCATTATCAGTCTCATCATCCTTTGCGTCTTAATCGTTACCTCGTTGTTCATCTGCGCCACTCGCTGTGCATTTTTTTTGGTTCTCATTCGTGATCGGCTGTCTCATCTAGTCAATACAAAAGGTATCCGAGGAAGACTTCCAGGCTTGATTAAGCTAACAGAGTCCTTTAGAAGAGAACTGATTAGTGTTCAATGAAACGGTATAGTGTCCAGTTGAAAAAAACAGTAGACGTTCATTCAAGCCACTTCAAATGAAAGAAATAACTGGCATTCATCTCAACTAATCGCGAAAATTTCTGTCTTCTGACATTTTCCATGAGCATTAGTCTCATCTATTCGGTGTGAATCCCTTTTCTCTGTCACCATCCATGATCAACGAACTCATCTAGCCAACGAAAAAGATATCTTAGGAAACCTTCAAGGCTCAATTGAGCGTCCTTCAAGATAGAACTGATCAGTATTGGATGAAATAGTATGGCGTCCAGTTGAAAAAAGAGTGATGGGTTACCGACGTGGCTTTCGATAAATATAATAACATCCTCAGCCTGAGCAGTCTTAAGTGACTGACAATGAATAGCCCATATCGCAGAATCATCTGCATAGTACAAAGCGCGCTTCCCTCGTACTCTCCATATATACGAGCAACAATATCGCGTTTGCTTTCCATATCGGGTCGAAGTATGGTGTTCCCTGGGGGCATTGTGACCCACGCACCGCTCTTCTAACTCTTACTGTGGCCTTCCTTCTGTCTTCCTTTTCTGGATTCTCTGACTGCTCTTATTTTCTTATCCTCTTCTTCTCTTTGCTTCTCGTGAGCGTGGGCCGGGAGATTGGGCTAGGTCGCTCACATACCTAAAGTACGCATTCTCGAACCATCTCTCCATCAGGGCCGTCCTTAACAAAATATCATTCGAGCTGTCAATACCCGACTTTAAAACTGAAGTCTGGATGTAGGATAACCAGAATATTTATGCAAGGATAGCGACGTTTGGAAAACACTTAATTATGAAGGCGTCCAAAACTGAAGATTTTGGATAGTGATGAACCTACGTGAAGATATTCTCTTTTTGCATTATTATGATAGCTTTGCACAATTTTTCACCTGATCGCTATATATCGATCACTCAAAATCTCAAACTGTTCATAGTAATCAAACTATTCTCTGGTAAGCTAAAATTAAGATTTTGTTTCCATAAAAGATCTTTTCTAGAAGTCTTCTAACTTGGTTTTACATTTTCTTGCAGCACCTAGGCTCAATCCTGCGGCCCTGATGTACGTTTCAACAGACAACATGTCCATCGCGTAGGTCTAGACATTTAAGCGCAGAAATGGATTTATAGGTGTCTACCTAGAATGGCAGTGGAAACAATTTTCTTGTACCCGCTGATGTAGGATCTAGTTTTGAGATCAAGGGGAATCCATCAGTAGGGAAGGTGAGTTACCGATAGTTGGAAGAGTGATGAGGTAATTCCGCGATCTCGTTTGGCCCAATTCTAAAGAGTCGCATTCAGCAAAAGCTGTTCTGCTGAAGAAAAAAGCTGATCTGCTGTAGAAAAAAGCTGATCTGCTGAAGAAAAAAGCTGATCTGCTAAAGCAAAAAGCTGATTTGCTGAAGCGAAAAGCGAAAGATTGACTGGCTCATTTCTAAGGTCTGGTTCTTACTGCCCAAGGTCGTCCACTTTCCGCGGTGGCAATCCTACAGAATTTCTAGCCATCCGATGGAAAACCGGACGAGCACTGATGCACGGACGCTACCATCATCATTAATAACCAATGGCGGAGAGGGTGTGGTTTTATCTATTTATTTTTATTTTTGTTCTTTTGGAATAACTTGACTACGATACCTTCGGCGAGTTCATCCAGGCTCACATGTCTCGACTGATCCACGCCTACGGAGGGCTAATCAACCTTGTGTATTCAGTACTTGTACACACATCATCATTGACGCGTATAATTGCAGAAATGACACCAAGATAGGGAGAGATTACAACCTTCTAATGAATATTGATTACTTCTTTATTTTTAATTTGTCGCCTAAGGGTTTACATAACTTCCGTTCCAGGTATTATAGCAATCCTCTTCATTCATTTTCTAATTTCTTTTTTTCAGTTCCTCAGAGCTCTGAATTTTATATTCTTGTTCTAAATGAGAAGGTGTTGGTTTTATGTGAAAATCTCTTCCTCCCCATAAATCCTCTCTTCCCTCTGCACTTCCATCTAAGAGCGTTTGCTTCGACATCACCTCCCCCTTACCTCCTTTATTTTCTAATTCCATCAGCGTCATTTTCTCTTCTTTTTCCCAGTTTTTATTGAAATATCTCGAGAAACGGTTCTTGGTGCATTCTGACTTCCGCTCTGCACGAGCAGTGGTACAAATATTATGGTACGCAGACACGAAATGAATAGATAATAGAGCTGCAGGTAGTTGCGGGGGACTGTATCAGACTAGTATCTCTTGTGAGGACCTTATAGAGTATCAAGTGGACCTTGGTAATAGCACATGAATATATTGATCATTGGGTACTGGAATGCCGCTGCATAGCTTCTCTCTATGGTAGTAATCGAGCGAGATGAATCTTCTCTACCTAGTTCCTAGTTCCTAGTTCCTAGTCCAGCTAAACAAAATTCGAACTCGAGTCTCAAACCGAGATACCGAAGAGAGCAATGCAACAAGGATCCTATCTGCAAATTGCAATCGGTGACTGCCTCGTCGGCGAATACCGGTGCAACGAGAGAAATAAGGAAGACTAATATCGAGGCATTTTCGCATCTGAATGAGATTACTGTGGATCAGTGATTAATGGGAGCTTTACTGGTCCATCCAAAGTCTTTTAGATCAAATGTGGAATCTGATCTCTTTAATTTCTTCGTTTCCTTTGCATATCTAATCATGATAGGTATCCATCGGTTTTCGCTCCTTTTTCGTAGCTTCCACTATTCCCAAGATCCCATGAAGCTGGCCAAAACCTCAAAATTCGAAGTGTACCGGCTGAGGGAGGTGTTCATTCATGCTTCTTTAGGGGATGTTGGAGCAATATTTCGTAAAAGGGCAAGTGACTATATTCAAAACTGTCCTTGTGGCGAGCAGTAAAACTTGACTCTTCACCGAATGCGAAATCGTTAAATCGTTGCTTGCTTCCGGATTTGCATTTCAAACAAGTATGTTGATGATATTGATAGTGAAATGTGCACGTCCAAAATTTTTTTTGTACATATAATTCAGGAATATACGTTGTGAACTCTTATTTTGCCTGCAAGTGCACGTGCCCCGAACCGCCCCCGTAGAAATAAATGCGCTTTTTCTTAAACCGCGTGGAAGTGTTCACCTGCGCTATAGTTTACCAATCCATGATTCTCTACAAGCCAAATGCCATGCTGAAAAGATACTCATTCAGAATGAAAGTAATTTATTCAGTGACCATTGTGTAAAATTAGAGTATTTATCAGTTAAAGTATTCAATTCCCTCATAAAAAATTATAACGAATAAATAAATAATATGAAAAACTATAAATATATAAACAATGAATATTTGTAACAGGAATAAATGTAACAAAAACATTGTAAAAAAAAGCGACTTCAGAATAAAAACTTCGAATGTTTGGCATAAAAAGTTTATAAACTGGGATATAAGGATATAAGGATTTTTTATTCCGTTATTGACGGGATTCTAGACGCGGGTCGTGAAATAAAAACGTCTCAAAATTTTTGAATATGTGGAATCCTTCAAGGACCTGAATCTTGAAAAAAAAATCATGACTTTCGGGACGAAGTTTCTCGGTATACATTTTGAATTTCGAATTCGAGATATCATTTATGAAATAAGCTACCCAGAAACCCCTTTGTACTTCTTTTTGTGAAAAACAATAAAAATTTTGAAGAATTTTCCACCATTTTGGGTCCGCCTTTCTGAATTTTGAATTTTCAATATTATTTTTGAGAACAGCGACCCGAAAACCCCTTTGTACTTGTTTCCGTGGAAACAATGAAATATTCTGGACAAATGTCCGCCTTTTTGGGTCCGCCATTTTAAATTTCGAATTTCAAATATCATTTTCGAAATCAGCAACCAAAAGAACTCCTTTGTACTTATTTTTGTGGAAAACAATAGAAAATTCTGGGGAAGTGTCCGCCATTTCGGATCTTGAACCACTGTGCGCCGTTCGCAATTTTTGTCGGCGTCTTCCAGTGGCTTTGCTATTTCAAGATCACCAGAAACTGTAGTTAGCTGCAGAAAAATCATGCACATGCACCTTTTTATATGGTCCTTCCAAGATGGCACCTTGTCATTCGGATACGTTGACTCCAACTGAAGGGTGAATGACTAAGGTATGAGATTTAGATATGCATCAAAGGCAAGATCCATTGCGCTCACTGGCAGATGGTTTTGAACGAGGTTAGGTGCGGATTCGTTAATGGTAACTATTTCAAGAATCTTGCAATCTCACGGTTGAACCTTCCTAACCTCTTATCTATCTCGTTCTACCTGCTCTAGCAGCTGGCTGGATTCTTCGATATTTCTTCACTGCATCCTATTCTACTCGTATGCTAGACTTGCTGTTATTGTTATTGCCGTGCAAAGTCGTAAGAACGGATTGCCAACAATGAGAAACGTCATCGCAAAAGAAATATTAAAAGTAGTGGTGCTTCTATTTCTGGTGGGATGTTTTTTCTATTTCTGATGAGATGTTTTTTCTATTTCTGATGAGATGTTTCTTCTATTTCTGATGAGATGTTTTTACTATTTCTGATAAGATGTTTTTCCCTCTATTAGCGTTTACATTCCACCCACCGGAAGGTGTTTAGTGTTTTCAAACTCTCTCATCTCCTCACGAGAGACAAACGATTATGGGGGATAGCTTCATTAGCGGATAGCAAATTAACGAGAGGGCTGAAGAATCATTTGTGAAATGGGACGAATAGCGAACAGCTCTATTTTTAAAATCAGTTTACTACGAAAACGATATCGTGCCTTCAGCTTCGTTATTTACGTCAGTTCATTAAGATAATCCCCCCACCCCTGAATCTTCTTTTCTTTCACGGCCAACTTTCGTCGGTCACGCAAGCCTCTTGAGGGAAGAACCTTTCCAGAAATTGAGCTCGGCCTAGTAACCTTCAATTCATTTCGAGGAAGCGTATACTTAAAAATTGGGGGGGATCATCAATCTTAATATTCTCCTGGAATTCAGAAACTGGAATGAGGAAGAACTTCCATCGTTAGGGTTTAATTGAGTCGCAAGTTGGGCGATCGACTTGCGATTGCTTCTTGGTTTAATCGAGCAGGAATCAAGATGCGATCATTACAATTTCAGTGAAACTGAGCGGCGTGAGTTATAGGTGATCTTTGCAATAGATGTTACCGTCAGCCGGTTCGAGACACCTCAGCGATCACGCGGAACGCAATCGTTTATTTACCGAATGACAGTACGCTTATTCATGGGGTTGCATTTTTAAATAACTGTGCATTGAAGAACATCTCGGTGGGCGATCTGTGCTTGGTCATTGAGGGTGGATTGACTTCTTTTTGTTTAGATCTAGAAATAAAATCTTGCAAAAATTGCATGTGTCGGTTGCGTCTGCGTTTGTGTCGGTTGCGCTTGCGTCCGTGATAAATTCTCCGCCTGCAACGCAAACGGTAAGGTCTTTTTGCAACACCCACCTCGAAAGAAGGCTGTTCCATGTATCTTAATTGTTTTTAAAGTAACTGATTCTTGAGAAAAAGCGAGAATGATATCAGCGCATGCGCAATATGCAGATGAGGAGCTCTTAATATTGCGACGATTCGGAGCAGCGCAGCTTCAGTAGCGGTTATTATTTGAGCGAAGAGCTGATGACAGGTACGAGGTTAGGGTGGTTGTTTTCAAAGTGCAAGTGTCATTTGCTTCCTTCTCGTGAAAAGATGATGAACTTGCAATTGGCGACTTGTGACAATTAATTCTCACTCAAGTCAGAGCTGATCATTAGATGATTGCTATCAGGATCATTGGGTTTCTTGTTGTCAAATTGTTTGCTCGGAAGTTCTGGTCGGTTCATTGCCGACAATGTGGAGAGCAATTTCGTTTGGATCTAAAAGAATCTTGCATAAATTTGATGTGTTGGTTGGGCCTGCATCTGTGTGTGTTGCTTCCACGTCTGCGTCGGCGAGGTCTGTGTCAGTGATAGATTGTGCGTCTGCGACGGAAGCAGTCAAATCTCTCCATAACAGAGAAATAATTAATTTACCCTGAAGACAGAACCGATCATTGGATGATTGGTATTGGATGCATTGATATGTCTCGTTGTCAAATTGTTCCTTCGGAAGTTCTGGTTGTTTTATTGCCGTCAATGTGGAAAGCAGAAAGGAAACGTCGAGAAGAAGACGTAGCGGATGTCAGGATTCCACGATAGATAGTAGTCACAATCGCTGGCAAAAGGAGTTGCCACGTCGATTGCGCAGAGGGTCGAGGATCGAAGGACAATGGGAATTTTCTATTCCTAATGGCAGAGGTTCTCCAGCACTGATCGAGTCACAGGAAGAGGACTTTGGCATCGGCAGACCACAATAAATAGCTTTGGTATCGTGTTGCGAGTAATTGAACGGGCTTCATTTGAAGCCGCATTAACTATTGAGAACGTACAGAGTACGGGACGGGAAAGAGAAGAGGGTAAGGGAAGCCACGAGGAGGATGAAGAAGAGTACGTCTGTCTGTTGTCGGTTACCTTGGTACCCACCACTCTCTATCGGCATAATGGTGCTGATCTTGGGCTCTTGTTGTACGTGAGGGCAAAACCGTATTGTTATTTGTTGGGTTGGGTACTCCCTGCTCCCAGATCAAGTACCCGCATGTCTGAGATACGGCCGAGACTGGAATAATATCTTGCTCGCTTATTGTTACCACCGCTTGTAGATGGATCATTCTATTATCGAGATAGTGATACGTGGCTTTCGTACGCAACGCCTTGCTCAATTCGACCTTATGCACGTTCCGAGACCTTCCAATTCCTTTGGTGTCTTTTCTCATTTAAGTTCGTGTTCTGCTCGATATGGAGAATGAGCCTTTCTTGGAGAGAAAATGATCGATCGTTGTAAAAGAGCGCTGAAGATTGTCGGAGACTCATTAAGTTGGAAGACATGTGATAATAGGCGATGAAAATTTTCCTAGAATGTGCAATTTCTGAGAGAGCTCTGTTGTTAGCCGGTGCGGAAGAATCGGAGGAGTCTGCGGAAGAGGTTACGTAAAGAGGTAATAATCCTCGATTATATATTCTTAGGCCTCTCAGTGTCGGTGGCAAATTGAGCCTTTGACGACCATGATGCCATAATCCGAGGTGTTGCAGAATAGATTGGATTGGGTTGTTTGCTTAACTCGGCGCCTTTGGATCACGGCCTTAAACAGGTTGTGAGAACTTGTTAAACTTTCTAGGGACACAGAATTTGCAACGCCATCCGCAAATCGATTTGAAAAAAGGTTAGCTGCATCAGGCTAAATGTTGGACGCATTTGGATGGAGCCTTTAAGCTAGAACTTATCTTTTGAACATATTGACGCTGAGGTCATCGAACTTGATAACCAATCTCTTATCTGGGTGGTTCTGATGATTGCAGCTCTCGGTTAATACACACTGGAGGAACAATGGAGTAGGCAGCACTTGGCGTAGAAGATTGTAGCCCATCGACGACAGTTCAAGCGGCTGCTACGGGACGATGGCCTGGTTTGTTTTACGAGCTGTGCACTTTATGTACGTGATCACGTCAGATAAACACCTTGAGTATAACTTTGCCTACTTGTAAAAACATACGTACAAAATGACGAATAAAATAACAAATAAGAGGAAGAACAAAGAAGTTTTCGAAAAAGATACAAAAGGACGTATCAAAGGGAATCCAAAATCAGGATACACAATGACGTAGATCTCTATCCGAAGGATATGAACTTGTAGTAGAAGCAATCTGGAGGAAAATTGCTCCTTCGGTTCTAGTCATTCTTTTTTTTTTGTTTGCTGCTCTTTTGCGTATGTCGATATTTGATTTGACGAGGGATGGAAAAAGAATTGAATGAGTTTGTGGTCGGTGCGGTAGAACTAAAGTTTCCGAGAGGCAGGTCAGTTACATGACAAAAACATATCCATTATATTGGGTCAAACCACAGGAATTGGATCGAGAGGTGTTATTGCGTCAGTGGAGGAGATAACTCGATTCGATTCCTCGCTCTGGATTGCACCATCCAGAACGATGGCGTGTGAATTGCTTCTTTTCGTCGAAACTCATTACAATGAATCCAATCCTCGGAAATCGTTATGGAGTTTGTTTAAAATAAGATCGTATAACTTTTTATCGTGGGATTGAAATGTGGGTGTTACTTATATAAAGTAAAGAATTTGCGGCATGTAATCCATTTCCGATTCTATAATGAAAAATGGCTAATAGAGTAATTAGACTGGGACCTCAACATAAGACTGGTTCCAGGCATGGCCTGAAATCAATGATTTTCGACTCGGTTTGAGATAAATCAAATTTAATCATTCAGGGCCGTGTTAGAATGAAGTTATATTTTAATTTGAAAATTGGGTTCCTAATTAAACAGTTGGATTTCCAACCAATTTCCAAATATAGAAGACATCCGTATTCTAATTAGCTATTTTCACGCCTGATGCGAAACTAAAGTGTACAGCGCACATATGCACAACTAATTGCACTCAGCAATTACTTAGCGACTAGTCTTCTTTTTTAACTATCATCCTCTAATTAGTCTCACAGCCATTATGAGCCTTGTTTGAATAATTAACAATAGAAACTCTTCCTTCCTTGTGCACTTCCCTTTGAAAGTTTTTCACACCTCATAGTTTCAATTTTCATCTGCAACTTTTTGTAGATGATCCGTCTGCCAGAGGAAAATTTTTGGACCCCCTCCAAACTTCAAGAATAGAAGAATGAATCTTTTCTGGTCCGCCTTATTATAGGATCTTGGACATCATTCCAGAATTCAGATTACTATCTGATGGGAAATTATCAGACTTAAAAGGTGGTATCAGGGGCGAGATGCGAAAGGTGTTGGCAGGTACGTTAACGAGAATCGTATTATTACCACGTGTCGACAGGTACAGCGTTTAAGTAAGAAACTGGACTGGACGTCTCTATCCATTCCAAAGACGTACCTTTGTCGACTTAGTCCTTTTACATCGACGGGCAGATTATAGGCTAGATTCCAATAATGGTGGGTGTTTGATCAAAGCTCAAAATGGTTTGGCAGCAGACAAACTTCTTGTTTTTTTTCGAATCTGGTACCACCACCAGAAGCGATTTGTTGAAAGAAAAATGTGCCCAAGGTTACAACACATTTAGTAGGTCTTTTCTAAGGTGATGATTTTTTTTGGACATCATCGGGCTGACGACGGAGCGTGCTGGCTGGTCCCAATCGTTCCGAGCAGAACAAAATTTGTCACTTGGTTTTCGTAGCTTAAAAGAAGCTTGTCTTTATATATTCTGATCTCGAATGAGCAGTCTTACTGTGGTAGCATTTTAAACTTGCGGTGCGAGACCTCGTGGCCACTAAGCATACTATTCAAAATGGCTGCCCACAGGGATCTGTATGAGTACCTGGAGCATATTAGATTTAACAGTTGCTCCAAAAATGATCACGAAACCCGAATCTAGAACTCTCTCGCCCCCAATCATATTTCTAGATGATATGCAATAAGCCTTCTTGTGAGCTCAATCCCGCCGAGCAGCCATATTTGTTTTGATGCCGCAGCGCCAGTGACCCGCGGTGGTCGTTTTTTTCGCCAATAAGGTGGTGACAGGTGTAGCGTTCCTGATGTCATTACACGTTGCGATTATCTTCCGGCGAGACTCGTAAAAAATGACTGTTCAACGAACTCGTTCTTTCTTTTTTGGCCTTGAAAAAGTATTCTTCAAACAGACACGTTCATAAAAATCTTTTCTCATAACTTTCATGACGTATAGAATGTAAATTTAACAGAATTGACCAAGACACGATTTTTGCAATGCACTTATTTCAAGAAGCAAACATGGACGAGCAAATACTCGAGCAAAGTGCAAAGCAAAGATGAGGTTGATGCACCAGTTCTTGCAGAGAAAAAAATTACGATGCAAATATTGGTTTAGTCGGTAGAGCCACAAGAAAGAGTTGGAGATTTCTTGATGGAAAGATACATTTTTCTCAATTTGAGAGTGAATTGTAATTAATAGAAAGGAATTACATTCACACAACGATGCAGAGGAAATTCACAAATCGGAAGACAATTTGAGATGCTACGTTCAAACGGATAGAATAAAACTCTTGCTTTTTTGAAGTAGTGAGGATGGCCTGGCGAATACTCTTTGAACTGACGACGAGATGCGCTGGCCGGTCCCAGTTGTCACGAGCAGAACTAGATTTGTTAGCGGTAATAGCGGCCATCTTTTCGGAACCCACGAAGATTTCGTCAACTTTGATAGCTCAAATTAGAGATGTGCGAGGAGACAAAAAAAAAAAATTTGTCTTTTGTCCAAATTGAAAAATAGCGCGAGACAAAAGAAGAATAAAGATCGCGCATAGCGCACGCGTGTTGGTTTTCTAGTTGAAGTAAAAAAAAAGTGATTTCAAGAGTGTTGTTTGAGAGGTATAAAATGTTGAAGGGTCTAACAAGAACTAGTTGTAAAAGCAGGTATGCAGGGAGTTAAGGTTTTCACACATGGAAGATTGTGTATTTCTTGATTCGCTCGTGCCGAGGATTCGTCGAGTCGGCTTGATTGAGCTACACGTACGCAAGTTGATTATGCAGGATGCGCAGGGTGTAATTCGTTCCTTTTCAAAACATTATTCGCACCAAGCAGACTGTACTATTATGAGCGATCAAAGCCGGAGCGAGAAAAGGTTACAGTTTTGATGAACTGCAATTTTCAGTCGCTCATGAAACGCCCCGAGGGTTCCTGGGTATTTGCGTCTTCTCTATAGCTTCTTCGAGAATAGGAACTAGGGTTGAGGGAAAAAATACTCCTTTTTCCCATCAACCTGCACCAAAAACCTTACCGTCTATGAAAAGTGGATATTTCCTGACCAGATATAAAGCGGGCGCAAAGTTGTTTTTTCCCGCCCTTCCATCAGAGTCCAGACGCGAAATGCGAAATTTTAGGCTACGGAAGACGGTTCAATCGGAAATTGACATCATTCAACAGTAACAATCAAAACCCATAATACCAATAATTACAGTAATAAACAATCAAATCTTTTTCAAAAGCTATGCAAAAAAAAGAATTTAGAGATTTTCAAGATGTAAATATAAACAAAGAGCCTCTTCGAAGATTAGATCGTGAGATATTCAAGAAGATTGAATGATCTCGACTCCTTTCTTGTCTGTTTCGCAATAGCGTAAATATCTTCGAGCTCCAGAGGAAGAAATTAGCATAATGCCGGAAAGTATTAGACCCACGAGCGCAAATTGAGCGGCGGGCATCGGCTCAAAGAACTCGAGACTCAAGTTAAGAGAAGGAAGAGGAGGCGATGAAAGAGATCTTTCTCCGAGTCCCGGCAATAATAGTGTCCTCCAGCTATTTCCTTACAATTGCGAATCAATTCCAATTTCACGTTTTAGAAATCTTAACTGGGTAAATATAAACGTTACTTGGAAGACACTTTCTTCAACTGTGATGAGATAATCTGAGATCCTTAAGCTGATTTTCAAATCGAATCTTAAATCAAAATCGAAACTCTGATAAGACGCTAGCCCTGTTTTGATCAGTAGGCCTACGGATTCAAAATCCTACTTTGACACTGAAGAGCACATAATACCCTATTTTGGATACTAAGTGACCAACAGTTGTCAACTATAAGACCCTATTTTGAAGCCGACTCTTTTTTAAGAATTAGGAACCTACAGTATCATCAAACCTGAACCCCTAATTGGACGCTGTCAAATTCATGATCCTAGTCGGACGCTGAGCCCTACTATGAATCTCAAAAATCCGCATTATTGTTGATCCTTTTCTGAATCTTCGAAGCTCACAGTTGGTTAATTCAAGAATATGCTCTGTCGCTGATCCTATTCCGAATCCATAGAACACGGAGTTCTTGAATTTAAAATCCTACTTTGACGCTGATCCTTATTTGAATCTCTCAGCCTAATGTCGTTCGAAACCCTGCATCGATGCATCTAAATCTGGTGCATTTGAATTGATGCTTTGACCCTAGAAAACTTCCCTGAACCTTTTACGAAATATTGGAACCCACACTCCATCAAGTCGTATCCCTATTTTGACGCTGACCCTTTTTCGAAACTTCATGATCTACACTTTCCAAACTAAATACCCTAGTTTGACGCTGACCGTTACTCGAATCTTCTTAGCCAACTGTTTCATGATTCAAACCCCTGCTCCATTTCTGACCATACCCTGATGTTTTTGACCTACAATTATTACGCTGACCCCATTCCGGATGTTTTGCCTAATCGCAAATCCTAAAATCAAGTAGAAGAAGATTCTTGTTCCCACAAGTTTGACCAAGCAAGTATATTATTGGGATTAAGTTACATCTCCCGCAGACGATCTTAATGTGAGTTCACCAAGACATACATCACCAGCAACATCGCTAGTTGAGAAGCCAAACAAGATGTTGTAGGTGATGAGATGATTTTAAATCTCCCGAAGGTGGCGACACGTATCAAGTTCTCGGCAAATTTTGTCGGCCATATATCTCGTTAATCGCATATAGCAGATAACTAACCAAGGATCGGTATTCATGCAACAGGTGCATTGTCATTCCGCGTCGAGGGATAAGTACGGCGAGCGCTTGAATGCACTTGAGTCGTTCCTTCTCGTACATACCCCCTGGCGGATTCTTTGTCGGTGCCTGTCACTTTCCTAGCTAATTATAAGCTGAGCAAAACCTCCGCATTAGCGATAATTGCCTGCTAGGTAGAGAGTAGTGACAATGCACTCAACTGGACACTTTCTCTTTTTGCGCGCTTACCCTCCTCTTACCCTTACACCCGCTTACCCTTACCTCTCCGCTAACCCTTACTCCTCCGCTTACCCTCACTACTCCACTTTTCCTTTCCGCTCTGCTCTAACCCCTCCCTCCATACTGGCCGCTCACCCTTACCGCTAAACTCCACTCCCTCCCTTCTCAATATCCGCTTACCCTTACCGCTCCGCTCTACACCCCTCCCGTCACACCACCACCACCGCCTGAACGTTTTCCTTCCCTGCGCAGAACTGATCTACGATTCTTTCCGTTTCAGCGCTTTGTCTCTTGCCTTTTTTTATCATTTTTTGCGTTCGATTGGTACTAGAGAAACCTTGATCCAGCGAGCGCGGTGGCGCAGAACGGGTCTGCGCGCATTATCAGTCACTGTTGCCTAAAGGCGGTTGATAAACTGGGCTACTGATTTTTTTTCAACCAAAGTATGAGGCAGAATATGTGCCGATCAGTTATCATCGTAAAAAGACGTCTCCATCAAAGTAACTGGAGAGTTCTAACTGTTTACTTCGTAGCTACGGAACTGCTTAACTCTGCAGCGCCTTTGCCTTCCTCTCTGCCCTTACCACCAAAATTATTCGAATAACAAATAACAAGGGGACTTTTGTAAAGTTGCCAGTGTATCGCTATATCGACCCAAGGTTATTTCATTCTGTTTACACTTGTTTGAACTTGATCGCCCTTGACCTTGAAGAACTGGAAACGAATATCCGTTTTTTTTCGGTCTCGTTACGCTTTCCGGTTGACCGAATCTACGACACAGGAACAGAAGCCGCAAAACGATGCTTATCCACGAGTGAATTGTAGGAAAGCGGCTTCACTTGATGCCCAGGGAAGAATTATGAACCGGATAATTGACTCGAAGCATCTCGATAAAACAATCATTCCGCCTCAAGCGTGTGACTCTGGATTTAGAATCCCAATCAACATATTTCAAGACTGAGAGAAATTCAGTGCCGTCCATAGATCAGAGGCCAAAAAAGACACTGGCGGACGCGGTTATAGTCTGGATGGGTGACCGTTCGGGATTCTTGTTCAGTTTCGTTCTAGTTTCGTTTTAACTACGTTTAAATACTGTCGAGCGGAAGGCTTGACGCCCATAATGGATTTGGGCAGCTATGGAGATCTTTTGTCTTTAGTAGACTGTGCTAGGGAGTTTTTGTCTTCTGCAGTTTTCCACTCCCCTGACCAAATTCGCAATCGATTGCGGGTGCTTCTGAGAACTATTTTTGACTGTGTATCAATGGATAAAAAGTGACTCTGTAGTAATTGAAAAGGCATTGAAGAATGTCAAAAGACACCTTTAGAGGTTTAGAATTATTTTGTCTAATAAAGGCTTTGAATAGCGTCAATCACACTTCCGATAAATTGTCAAGAGTGAATCCAGTAGCGGTTTAATACTTCGTGGGAAAATGGTCGATTTCTCATGGTATGAATCAGTGTGGATAACGTTCCAATGTACCTCTTGGAAGCACATTGATTTATTGAGCCTTTTTTTTTACCTCCGACATCCCCTGCTGGGCTGATAAAATTTCAATAGACGCCCACGTTACGCGTACAGCTATGATGTAACGATCCATCGAGAATTTTTTCAAGAACCTTGCGATTTAAAAAAAAAAGAAGAAATATGAGGAGGTGCTTCACACTGGATAACGAAGTTCACAATTAATATTTGTAAATACTTCTATTTTGAATTTTACAGTGGGACGTCAGAATTTGCGTTCTTCAACACCTGGTGAATGGAAGAGGATTCAATTGAGTTCCAGAAGACGGAATCGTAATGAAGAGTACACATTGGAATTGAGAAGAATTTGCCTAACTTAAAAGGAATCCATCTGAGCTGGAGAGGATAATTTCAACTGCAACTCTGTTGGATCAAACTGAAGAGGATTCAGTAGGATTGGAGAGGACTCATTAAAATTTCAAAGAATTTGCCTAACTTGAAAGGAATTCATTTGAGCTGACGATGACTCATTTCAACTGCATCTCTGTAGGATGAAATTCGGGAGGATTCGATTTCATTGAAGAGGACTTATTGGATTTGAGAAGAATTTACCTTACTTGAAAGAAATTCATCACAGCTGGATGGACTCATTTCAACAGCAGCTCTTTTGGATCAAATTTGAGAGGCTTCCGTTGCATTAAAGAGGATTCACTGGAATTAAGAAGAATTTGCTGAACTTGAAAGGAATCCATTTGAGCTGACGAGGAGTCATTCCAACTGCAACTCTGTTGGATTGAATTGGGGAGGTTTCAGTTGCATTGAGAAGGACTTATTAGAATTGAGGAGAATTTGCTTGACTCGGAAGGAATCCATTTGAGCTGGAAAGGTCTAATTCCAACCAAAGCTATATTGAATCGAATTTGAGAGGATCCAGCTGCATTGAATAGGACTAATTGGAATTGAAAAGAATTTGCCTGAGTTGAAAGGAATCCATTTGAGCTGTATGGACTTATTTCAACAGCAGCTCTTTTGGATTAAATTCGAGAGGATTCAGTTGCATTAAAGATGATTCGATTGAATTGAGAAGAATTCGCCTTACTTGAAGGGAATCTATTTGAGCTGAAGAGGACTCATTTCAACTGCAGCTATGTTGGATCTACTTCGAGAGGATTCAGTGTCATTTAAGAGGACTCATTGGAATTGAGAAAAATTGCCTAACTTGAACGAATCCATTTGAGCTGAAAAGGACTAATTTCAAGTAAAGCTATATTGAATCAAACTCAAAAGGATTCAGTTGCATTGAAAAGGACTCATTGGAATGGAGGAGCATTTGCCTAACTTGAAAGGAATCCATCTGAGATGGAGAGGATCATTTTAACTGCAACTCTGTTGGATCAAACTGTAGAGGATTCAGTGGCATTGAAGAGGACTAATTGGGATTGAGAAGAATTCGCCTAACTTGAAGAGAATCCATTTGAGCTGGCGAGGACTCATTTCAACTGCAACTCCGTTGAATGAAATTCGGAACGATTCAGTTGCTTCGAACAGGACTCATTGGCATTGAGAAGAATTTGCCTGACTTGAAAGGAATTTATTTGAGCTGTATGGAATCATTTCAACAGCAGCTCTTATGGATTATATTTGAGAGGATTCAGCTGCATTGAAAAGGCCTCATTGGAATGAAGAAGAGTTTGCCTTACTTGAAAGGAATCCATTTGAGCTGTATGGAATCATTTCAACAGCAGCTCTTTTGGATTAAATCTGAGAGGATTTAGTTACATGGGAGAGGATTCATTGGAATTGAAAAGAGTTTGCCTAACTTGAGAAGGAATCCATTTGAGCTGTATGGAATCATTTCAACAGCAGCTCTTCTGGATTATATTGGAGAGTATTCATCTGCATTGAAGAGGACTCATTGGAATTGAAAAGAGTTTGCCTGACTTGGAAGGAATCCATTTGAGTTAGAAAAGACTCATTTCAACTGCAACTCTGTTGG
>WSXT02168419.1:0-23450 GCA_011762715.2 Neuroterus valhalla | reverse complement strand
GAGATCACTAACTCGTGTGGTGCTTCCCCTCGCTTCGCTCGGGAAAGCAACTCCACACTCGTCAGTAATCTGCGCCAATCGCCACTCGCCATGTAATATACTATTCCCTCGCCGGGAACAATAGGAAATCGACGGTGACAGGTTTGTCACGCTACAACTCGTGAACGGTAAGTCGGAAAAGAAAAATTTCCGTATGAATTTTGTAGGTTTTTCTGAAATAACAACTTTTTAATTGACAGTTTTGCGATAAAAAATTTTTTGTGTCCCAGAAAGCGAGAAAACGCTTTTTTTTGGTACTTTAGCGCCATCTATAATTGCACTTTTCATCGCAGCGTGACATTCAAATAAAGAATGTTGTAGAAAACATTGCCTCTAATATTTTTTGTCCTCACAAATTTTCCCAAAAACCTACTATTTCCGAGATATATCAAATCCAAGATTTTTTTGAGTTTTCTCAAAAACCCGCCCCTGGATGATCTCACATTTTTCGAGTTAAGCTTTTTGAATGCTCTTCTGGCGATTTCCGCAAAAAAAAATTTTATGGTATTTTTTTCCACAGAATTTGAAAGATTGACTGTACTTTAGGAAAAAATTATAATTTTCTTTGAAATATTATAATTTTAAATAACAATTCCCCCTTTCACATTTCAATTTTTTAGCCGAAAGCACTAGTATCAAATATGAAGGTATATTATTCTTGTTGTTTGTCTCTCTGTTCAACAATTTTGATTTTTTAATTTCAGCTGCTTTAAAATTACACTTCTATTTTTTCAATCTCCTCCTTTATTGGAAAAAGCATTTATCCACATTTGTGAAGGAAATCGGGCTGATCAGTGAAGGGGAAGACAAACTTCTTTATACATCAAGCGGTTTTGAATTCAATGAGCAGCAGTCAATTGGACTTGGCTTGGAATTCTAGATTAATAAAATAAATAGAAGTTGGAAACATCAATAATAAGAAATAATGAAAATTTGATTGAGACTAATTTTCTAGTGAGAGTTGTCATATAAGTGTGACAGAGGGTGTGTTACACGATACATAAGCCCAAGGCTCGGGTTCGAATCTTCACGACCTCAATTTTTTTTCTCCATTTTTCTAAGTCTGCTTGAACGTTTTGAGACTTAAATAAAAACGGAACTTTTGCCTAAAGTTTTAAAATGTTAAAAACATTTGATGAATTATTTAAAAATCAAAACCTGAAATTCTTGAAAAGTGAAAGAAAAAGAAGACAAATAACTCAATTGATTGAAGATATGAAAATTGATTTTTCTAGTGAGAGTGATCGTATTAGTGTGACATAGGGTGTGTTACACCACACACAAATACCAGGCTTGGGTTCAAATCCTCACAGCCTCAATTTTTTTTCTTCATTTTTCTAGGGCTGCTTGAACGTTTTAAGTTTTGCCTATAAAATGTAAGCATTGTAGAAAGTTTTAAAATATCGAAAACATATATTAAATTCTTCAAGAATTAAAATTTGAAATTCTTGAAAAGTGAAAGGAAAACAAGATGAATAACTCAAATGATCGAAAATATGAAAAATTAATTCTTCTAGTAAGAGTAATCGTATAAGTGTGACATAGGGTGTGTTACAAGTCACATAAGCCCAAGACTTGGGTTCGAATCCTCACAGCCTAAAATTTTTTTGCCTTTTTTTTGGGTCTGCTTTAACGTTTTGAGTTTTACCTAAAAAATGGAAGCATTGCATAAAGTTTTAAAATATCAGAAACATTCGATAAATGATATAAAAATCTAAACTTTAAATTCTTGAAAAGTGAAAAAGAGAAGTTGAATAACTCATTTGATCACAACTATGAAAAATTGATTTTTCAAGTATGAGTAATCGTATAAGTGTGACATAGGGTGTGTTACACGACACATTAGCCCTAGGCTCGGGTTCGAATCTTCACAAACTCAATTTTTTTTCTTCATTTTTCTAGTCCTGCTTGAAAGTTTTGAGTTTTACTCAAAAAATGGAAGCATTATATGAAGTTTTAAAATATCAATAACACTCAATAAATTATTCAAAAATCAAAACTTGAAATTCTTGAAAACTGAAAGAAAATGAAGATGAATAACTCAATTGATCGACAATATAAAAATTGATTTTTCTAGTGAGAGTGATCGTATTCGTGTGACATAGGGTGTGTTACGCGTCACACAAGCCCCAGGCTTGGGTTCGAATCCTCACAGCCTAAAATTTTTTTTTCTTTCTTTTGGGGGTCTGCTTGAACGTTTTGAGTCTCAAATACAAAATAGCAGTATTGTCGAAGTTTTGAATGCCGAAAATCCAATTAATTTTGTTTAAATAAAAAAATCATAAGCAAAAAGGTATATGTCCGAAAGGAGAGAGAAAGCAGTTTTCGGGGAAGCCGGCGTGGCGACGTTTGCGGTTTTTTTCAGAAGGTCAAATTAGCGACAAAACGAAGGTTAAGCGCGACCGGACGATGAGCCAATGGGTGCCAAAGAGGATTCATCGGTTTTAGGAGGCCAATGTCATCCATGGATCTTCGGGTCGGCCGGGGTGTTTAAACATGCAAAACGCGCGCCAACGAAGCGTATAAAAGACAACGCTGGTCCTCCGACATCAGTATCTTCAGCACAACCAGCAAAACGATACCAAATCATGAAGGTATTCAAAAAACATTTCTTTATCTATCCTCAGGTGTGAAAATCTAACTCAAACCTATTCATTAACACTTCCCTTGTAAATATCAAAGAAAAAAAAAAAAATTGGCGGCCCATAGGTTTGAAGGATGTAATCATCATTGAAAAGTTTGCCAAAAGTATCCTTAGACCCTCATTTTTCATATTCCTTGGCGGCCCAGAATATTGCAAGAACCCACCACCTCAGGCCGCCACACTATATCTGAAAAAAATTCTAACAAGACAAAAAAAATTGGCGGGCTGATAGTTTAAAAGATCTAATCATCATTAAAAAGTTCGCAAAAAGTATCCTCCGATCCCTATTTTCCATTTTCCGTGGCGGCCCGAAATATTGTAAGGACCCACCACCTCGGGCCGCCACAATATATAAAAGAATTCTCAATAAATCTTATTTTTACTTCCACAGGCCTTTTTGATTTCCGCCCTCCTCGTGGCCCTGGTCGCCGCCGAGCCACCAGTTTATCGTCAGCAATACTACTTTGCCCAACAAAGAGAAGAAATCAACCCAGATGCGGCGGCTCCATATCCATCATCAGGATGGAAACCTGACGGACCTGCCTTTAATTTGCCCCAGAAACAGGAAGTAGAAAACGCCTATGGACCACCAAGCCAGCAATACGGACCCTCTCAGCAACAGTACGGGCCGCCGGCAGTGCCTACAAACCAGTATGGAGCACCAGCGGCTCCCCAGAATCAGTACGTGCCAGCGGCTCCTCAGAATCAGTTTGGACAACAAACTGCTCCTCAGCAGCAATTCCGGCCTGCCCAGCAACAATACGCGCCACCGGCGGCGCCTTCAAACCAGTATGGGCAACCAGCGGCGCCTTCAAACCAGTATGGGCAACCAGCGGCTCCCCAGCAGAATTACCGGGTTCCCCAACAGCAATCCGGTGCCCCCCAGAGGCAATCCGGTGCCCCCCAGAGTCAATTTGGTGCTCCACAGAGGCAGTTTGGAGCCCCCCAGAAATACAGAAATGGTGCAGCGGCTCCTCAGAAGCAGTACAATGTTCCCCAAAATCCACAACAGCAATACGGAGCCCCACAAAATCCACAACAGCAATATGGAGCCCCACGAAAACCTACACAGCAATACGGTCCCCCCGAATATACCACCACTGAAGTCCCTGACACCACCGAAATTGATGAACCTACGACTGTTAGGGGCCTCACCGAATCCGAAGTAAGTTTTGTAATTCAAATATAATTAACATTTTGATTTTAACTCTAATCTGGGAAGCGAAGAAGTTCTGGGTTCGAATCCCAGTGGAGTAGGGAGGCTGTCAATTTTTTTTACAGTAAATTTTTTTTATGCTTTGATTGATGCTAATAACAATAATATGAATTTTTTTTTTGATATTATAAAAGTTTCAAAGAACGTTTAGAGTTTTCAATTTTTAACGATGCAAGTTTTAATTATTCATTTTCGAAGCTCCCAATGAGAAATCATACGAATTTCGAGGTTTTTGAAATCATTAAACTTTTGAGGTTTACAATCTTAAGTTCTTAATTTTCGAACGGAAGAATGATAGTAAATTTCTTCTATAACAAATTTTTTTTTATTCTAATTTCAGAAAATCTTTGCAATCAATGCGTAATTAAAAAGTAGTTTCATTTTGTAGGCCTAAAAAATAAATTGTTTAGCTTCAAAATCTCAAATTTGGAAATATTTGTTTTGAGGTTTCTTCAATTTTCGATCTTCCATCGTGTTTGCAAAACAGGGACAATCGTTCATAATTGTTGAAAAACGAAAAATGATGTATTTTTTTTATACTCCGTCTTTTCAGGTAAAAAATAATTCATGGTTGAAAAATAAACTATTTAATTTATTATTATCTCCAGTAGGAATGTGATATTATTGGTTAGAAATTAGTCCTTTTTGGTTAAAATTGCAACTCTTTTGTTACATATTATTCTGTTGAAAAAATCCCACCATTTAGTTGTAAATGACCTTTTTTGTTAAAAGTCCCAATTTCATGGTGGAAAATTGAACTGTTTTGTACAAAATTGACCTTTTTGGATTTATTTTTCAATAGTTTAGTAGAAATTTAAACTATTTAATCAAAAATCAAAACTTTCGTTGAAAATTCATCCTTCAGGTTGAACATTCTCCGTTTTTTTTAAAATTTAATTTATTCTAATTTTTTGTAGGAGATTTAAATATTTGTTTAAAATTGAACTATTAATTCAACAATAAACTATTAGGTAAAAAATATAATTTATTGTTAAAATTATATTTTCGGACAAAAATATCAGCCGCTTTACGGATACTTCCTTTTCTTGGTCTTGAAATTCTACAATTTTTATAAAAAATTTGTCTTTTATTCGTCGAACATTATTCTCCTTGGTAAAAAATTAATTTTTTTTGATGAAAAATTTAAATTCTCGCCTACAAGATTTATTTTTTTTTGGATTGAAAAGTCAAATAGTTGATTAAAAGTTACACTACTTTGTTTGAAAATTCGTTTTCCATAGATTCACCCCTTTTCCTAAAAATTCGATTTTTTTGTTCAAGGTCAGTTTGTTTAAGTTGAAAATAGTGTTTTCCTTCCCAGAATCTAACTTTTTCATTTTTGGTAGAAACATTTTCTATAAATATTCAATTTATCTCTTTTTTCCATTAAGAAGTATCTTTTCAACTAAAAATTAAACTATTCTATTTTTCCTTAAAATATTTTTTTTTTCAAAGTAATTTAAACTATTTTGTTCAATTTTTTTTTTTTAAATGTATCTCTCCTGCAGGAATTTTATCTCTGTAGGTTAATTACAATCCAATTTAATTAGAAATTCATGTAGGTATTTGATTGAGAGTCCAATTATTTTTCTCGAAATTCAACTATTGAGTTCGAGCTAATAATTTTTTTGTCAATAATTCAACTGTTTTGTTTGAAATTTGTTTATTTGTATTAAAAATTTATCTTTCTTGGTTAAAAATAAACTTTTTTGTTGAAAATCTGTCTATTTGGTTAAAAGATGATTTTCGGGTAAAAAATTTGTTGTTAGTTTCAAATTTTGTTCAAAAATTGAAATATAATAAGAAGCTCGAAATCGTTAAGGTAGTTTATGAAACGCCCCTGAAGGGACAATAATCAAACTTTTTTTTTGCATAAAAAATGTTTGCTTCCTTCAGACAAAAAACTACACCCACGCGATTGATGACGCCATTTTTGGCACAAATTTTGCAACTCTTATTCAATTTTACAATTTGACAAAAAAACGCCTTTCTTTCAATTTTAATCTTAATGAATTTCCCATCTATAATTAAAAAAAAAAAATAAATAAAAATTCGCCGAATTTAGCATAATTAGTATTCCCCAGGCTGACCTTGCGTCAGCACAGAGTAAATAAGAACATTCCCAGGGACTTTTTCACTCGACTTTTGTGTTCACGCGAATACGTTAATAGGAAGATTCACGAGTTTTTTAAAACTGTTTCACAATCAGTTTACATATTACATAACAGCATTAGATTTAACTTCCAGTTTCGGAAAGTGACCTCTTGGCACGAACTTAGGAAAACCAAAGGATCCTTAGAATTTCAATGGGATCTTCTCGATCGGATTCTTAAAAATTTAGTATTCAAGGCATCGCTCACTTTCGATAGCCACAGCACGTGCCATGTACCAAATTTGTTAAGTCTTTTGTCATATCACTTTAGAAATTGAAATCCAATCAAGGCTTGAGAACCTACCAATCCTCCATTACTTTATAACTCAAATTATTTTAATTTCAACACCTACGACCAAACATTACCCAGAAAATTTTGTTTTTACAGGTTGAACCAGTGACCTCTGTCAACGAACTTGAAGATGGCGAGGTTGACGAACAACCACAAAAATCTGGACAGTACTTCGTTGCCCTTCCTGACGGACGACTCCAGCGCGTCCGTTACGTGAGTCGCGAGAACGTCGAAGCAATGAAGTACTTTGCGAAAATCCGTGCCGAAAATGTAGAACCACTGAGAGGACCAATCTTCAGTTACGCCCCTCTCCAAAAATTGCAAGTTGCTCCGGCGTCCCTCGAGGTGGCGGTGGCGGCGCCTGTGCCAGTTCAGGCTTCCAGACCTGAAAAACTGATTGCTCCAAGCGTCGAGATTCAACCACTAGCTCAAGTTCAGTACCAATTGGACAATCCGGGAAATGTAGTGCCACTCAGCTCTTCATTCACCACTCACACTGCCAACTATCAAGTAGTACCTCCCAGCGAAAATAGGTTCATCATCTCGGTGAATTAAGAAAATTAAAATTATAGAATATATTTGATCTTGTAAATGT
Organism: Neuroterus valhalla; assembly: GCA_011762715.2. Lineage (NCBI taxonomy): Eukaryota > Metazoa > Arthropoda > Insecta > Hymenoptera > Cynipidae > Neuroterus > Neuroterus valhalla. Next base: position 16,512 of record WSXT02168419.1, on the reverse strand, counting down.
GTATAAAACCTGATTTACGATACTAATAAAAAACCGATACATAAATTTAAATTTTTTCAATGAGCGTGTACGATAAATCACCGGCCAGGGTTCAAATCCCGCGCCTCAAAATTTTTTTTTCACATTTTTTTTCTTGTTTGATACGACTTATCTATATATTATAAGCTTTCAGCGTTGAGAACAAAATAATGTCAGATAATTTTTTTTTATATAGATTACAAGGTAAAATAAAAAGTTCTCTATTGGATATTACATAGAAGTATGGAGGGTTAGATAGAAGACACTTTGGAAGATCTGTTGGAGTAGACGCCTGCCGCAAAATTCCAGAAATTTAATATCGAGCTCACCCCCGCCGCAGATGGGTGGATTTCATAAGTTCTCTCTCTCTCTCTTCCCTAGGTTCCAGGACCCTTTGTCGATGAGCCCCAAATCCTAATACTGAGGTCGCTCTTATTCCGTTAATACAATACGGGAACGTCCAATAATTATCACATTAAGTTGATTTTTCGCCCCCCCCCCCCCTCACGCTTCGGAAATATTTGTAGATTCTTGCGCCTCCTAGCCTCCTCCCTCATTTTTACACCATATATCAATTAGTCTCACTTTAAGAGTTATATCGAAAGATTTCATGAGATTTCAAGAGATACAAAGGGTTTCGCCGAATTTTCAAGGATTTAAGAACGAATCCTGTGGACTACAAAGAGGCTTAAGGGTTCCGAGGGATCGAAAAAGATTTCAAAATATTTTGTAAGAGGTCACGGGGTTGCAGAGGATTTCAAGAGCTCCCGAAGGATTTTGACACATCTGTGGAATTTCCAAGGATTGAAAAAATTTTTTTGCAGATTAAAATGAATTTTGAGGGTTCGCAATAAATTTTCAGAGATTTTGAAATATTCAAGACAAACAGGAGACTTTTACAGAATTTTCGAGGATTTCAAGTTATACCGAAGCATTTCAAAAGATTTGTAGGGATTCTCAGGATTTGAGAACGATTTCCACGGATTGAAAAAGATTTTAAGCGATTCTAAGGAACTTGAAGGGATCTCGAAATATTGAATGTGAAATAATGGTACTTTAAAATATTCTAAAGTATTTCAATCTGCAGAAATCTGCGGGATTTCAAAGGATTTCAAAAGCTCTCGAAGGATTTTGAAAGATTTGCAGGATTTTCAAGGTTTGGAAAACATTTTTCATGAAATGAAATAAATTTTAAGGATTTCCAAATAATTTTTTAAAGATTTAGAAATATTTGAGAAAAAATAGGTGACTTCTACGGAATTTTCAAGGTTTCAAGACACACCGAAGCATTTCGAAGGATTTGTAGGGATCCTGAGAATTGGAGAACGATTTCTACGAATTGAAAAAGATTTTAAGAGATTCCAAGGAACTTGAAGCGATCTCGAAATATTGAATATAAAATCATGGTATTTCAAAATATTCTAAAGAATGAAAGAGATATTGAACCATTCCTATGGATTATGAGGGATTTACGAGGATTTCAAGACATACCAGGAGATTTCTAAGGATTCTTATGGATTTTGAGAATTCAAGAACAAATCCTGTGAACTGCAAAGAGATGTGAACGGTTCATAGATATTTGGAAATATTTCAAAATATTCAGGAGAAATTTACGGGATTTCAAAAGATTTCAAGAGGTCCCAAAAGATTTTGACAGGTTTGTACGATTTTCAAGGTTTGGAAAAAAATCTCAGTGATTTCAAAATATTTGAGACGAAACCGGTGAATTTTCAAGGTTTTTGAGGACTTCAAGACATACCGAAGCATTCCAAAGGATTTTTAGGGATCCTTAGGATTTGAAAACGATTTCCACGGATTGGAAAAAATTTCAAGGGATTCTAAGGAACTTGAAGGGATCTAGAAATACTGAATGTGAAAGCATGGTATTTCAAAATATTCTAAAGGATTTCAATCTAGAGAAATTCACGGGATTTCAAAGGATTTCAAGAGCTTCCGAAGGATTTCCACAAATTCGTAAGATTTTCAAGGTCTGGAAGACATTTTTCACGGAATGAAATGAATTTTAAGGATTTCCAATTAATTTTTAGAGATTTACAAATATTTGAGAAAAAATAGGTGACTTTTACGGAATTTCCAGGGTTTCAAGACATACCGAAGGACTTCGAAAGATTTGTAGGGATTTTTGAGATTTAAAAACAATTTGTACGGATTAAAAAAGATTTTGAGGGATTATAAGGAACTGGAAGGGATATTAAAATATTTAATATGAAATCATGGTATTTCAAAATATTCTAAAGGATTTCAATCTGCAGGAATCTACAGGATTTCAAAGGATTTCAAGAGCTACCGGAGGATTTTGACAGATTTGTAGGATTTTCAAGGTTTGAAAAACATTTTTCACGAAATAAAATGAATTTTAAGGATTTGCAAATAACCTTTGGAGATTTACCGAAGCATTACGAAGGATTCGTAGGGATGCTTAAGATTTGAGAACGATTTCCAAAGATTGAAAAAGATTTCAAGGGATTCCAAGGAACTTGAAGGGATCTCGAAATATTCAATGTGAAATCCTGACATTCCAACATATCCTAAATCCGATGGATTATGAGGGATATCAGAGGATTTCAAGAAATACCAGAAGATTTCTAAGGGTTTTTATGGATTTTGAAGGATCAAGAATTAATCCCGTGGACTACGAAGAGATGTGAGCGGTTCAAAGAGTTTTTAACATATTTCAAAATATTCTGAAAGATGTCACGGGATTTCAAAGGAATTCAAAGATTTTTATAGACTTTAAGGATTTAAGAACGAATCAAGTGGACTGCAAGAAGATGTAGCGGTATCCAAGGGATTTTAGCAATATTTGAGAATATTTTGAATGAAGTCACGAGATTTCAAAGGATTACAAAGTATTACAAGAGCTACCGAAGGGTTCCAACAGATTCCAAGAGATTTCAAGGTTCGAAAAGCGTCTTTTGCGAATTAAGATTATTTCTAAGAGTTTCTGATGGATTTTCAGAGATTTCAAAATATATAAGAAAAATCAAAGGATTTTAACAGATTTTCGAGGATTTCAAGACATGCCGGAAATTTTTGGAAGTTTTATAGGAATTTCGAGGATTCAAGAACGGTTCCCACGGTTTGAAAATGATTTCAAAAGGGGGATTTCGGAGGATTTCAAGAAAAACCAGAGAATTAAAAAGAATTTTTATGGATGAAAGAACGAATCCTGTGAACGAGAAAGGGATTTAAGGGATTCCGAAGGATTTGAAAGCTTTCGAAATATTTTGAATGAAGTCACGGGATTTCATAGGATTACAAGAGGATTCATGGGGTTTCTTAGGATTTGAGAACGATTTCAACGCATTAAAGAAAATCTTAAGGGATTTCAAGGAACTCAAAGGGTTCTCAGAATATTTGATATGAAATCATGGGATTTTTTAAATTCTGGAGGATTTCAAGAGATATTGAACCTCCCGATATTATAAGGGATTCTGGATGATTTTAAGTGATACCAGAGGATTCCAACGGATTTTCATGGATTTTAAAAATATCAGAACGAATTCCGTGGATTACAAAGAGTTTTCAGCAGATCACAAAAGATTTCAAGGGACTCCAAGAAGCTTGAAGAGATTTCAAAATATTCGGTAGACAATAATATGATTTCAAAACATTTTGAAGGATTTCATGATGTATCAAATAATCGTGATGCATTTCTACGGATTTCAAAGGATTTCAAGAGATAATGAAGAATTTCTACGGTTTATCAGAATTATTAGGAATTTGAAGGGATTCAGGATTATTCAGAAGAACGCTTTTTTTAAAGGATTGTAATTTTTCCTAGAGATACCACAGGTTTTTTGAATTTTGAGGATAACAAAAAATATTTTCTTAGATAACAATATTTTATAAGAGGTTCCGGAGGATTCGAAGAGATTTCGAATAATTTCAAAAGAAATCATGGGATTTCAACAGTTAGTGAATGATTTCGACAGATTTCAAGGGATACCGATGGATTACAATGGGTTTTTAGGGATTTTAAGAGATATAAAAAGATGCCTACGGATTGTCAAGATTTTAATCAATTTTAAAAGGATTTGAAAGCCTTACGTAATAAATAGAAACTCCCAAACCTTGGGGAAGAAATCCTCAAAAATATATTCGCCAAACAAAATTTTAAAAATAAATTAAACATTGCATCTCCGAGTGAAGTTAAAATTTGTTCACCCAAGCAGCCTATCGGTTCAATCAACCGTTGTAATTAAATCTGGTCAAGCGGTGGAAGCGCGCAAGCGAATCAATTAAATCGACACTGACCAGTTCCTGAATTCTCCCTCTTCTTCTTCTTTATACTGGAATATATATACAGGTATATGAGAGCAACACCCAAAACTTGGAATCTTCTTCAAACGGGCTGAACTTAGAAGTGTTTCCCAGAGTCGCGGTTCACATCTCCAAGCTTTCTTGGCTCCAACCTCATCGCGGAACCGCTTTCAAGAACAAAGTTTCTGACTTTCCAGGATCTAGCTCGGTGGTCCCGATTCCTTTACGCTCGAGCGGAACAGTACTCCAAGTATCAATTTTCATGAAAGTTCCTCTAACCCTTCTTTAAGCCTTCTTTGGAGTTGGAATAAAGAACTCACAAGAAGAAAACCTAAGATGAGGGAGGCCGATTCGACTGGAACTCCACGCGGTGAAAGAAAATCAGAATCTATTAGATACGTGTTTTTCCTCTTGGTCCAATGACCCTTAGTTACCGAGATATCGAGGTTTGAATATTTGACCTTGAGCGCTTGGCTCAGGACCACGCTCCGGGCTGAGCAGTAACGTCTTGTGACTCCGGGCTTGAGCCTAGCGCTCAAGGTCGAATATTCAAACTTCGATATCTCGGAAACTAAGACTCAACAGATGAAAGGAAAAAATACTTATCTAGTGGATCTCGATAACTTTCATCCCTCAAAGCTTCAGTAAAATTAGGATCCCACATCTTGCGACCTCTTCTTGTAAGTGAAAACAATTATTTTGTAAAAAAAGTGCATAATCACTCATTCTCGGTCACGAGACTCTCTTGGTCAGCTAGTTGTGTCACGTAAGGTCAGCTAGGCAATAATGGAATCAATCGCGAGCGAACTCGGAGAACAAAGTTTTTCTCCCAGGAAATTGCTGATGCGTGGCCGACCATTATTGGTGACCGACCACTGGTTCTACTATCTCATCTGAAGAAAATACAATTTTTTTCCCGAAAATTATTAAAAAGTTAGAAGGTCCACTTTTTCCGGGTTTCCCCTTTTCTTTGAGATTGGGAGGTGGGTCCGTGTCAGCATTATTGAAATCCTACGAATGCATTCAGCATTCAGAACTTTTTGTGTTGCTCCTAGCGCCATGCGGAGTCTCGGAGGTGAAAAACAATAGACTAGCGACCCGAACCCCTTCTTCGTCCCGATCACAACGGAGTCTACTTCTCTCATATTCTTTTTTTTTCTCTCGCACCGACTCTTCTCTTTCTTTTACTTCCAACCCTTTACGGAATATTTCTGCAGCCTGCACCTAAACGAGTGCAGTGCAACCCTGGTGCACATTGTGGATGCCAAAGAACACCCCCGCGATGTCTGGTTGCGTCTTTTTTCACAAAAGATAAAACTGAAAGACCTACAAGGATCCATTCCAAAAAGATGATTAATTAATTTGATTTCATGGCGGGCCAAGTACTAAGATAATTTCAAAGAGACTGAAAAACGTAGAAAAATTAACTGCGAGACCTGAACTTCAATATTTTGGCGGCCTGCCAGCTAGAAGTTTTTGAAATGGCAATAATTCGAAGAAAAAAAATCTACTTCGGATTTTTATCCTCCATTTAGGTTGTACAGGAGTAATCGTGAATTTCGAACAACCCCTACGATATCTGATTGTGTCTTTTTCTATAAAAGCAGAATCTGGAAGACCTGAGAGAACTTTATTTTGAAAATGATATCTATTTGATTTGATTTTGTGGCGGGCAAAGTACTAAAACAGTCTTTAAGAGAGACATGAACTTCAATATTTTTTGACAGCCCGCCAAAAAGAACTTTGCAAAATGGCATTTATTCTATAAAATCTACTTCTGACATTCATCTTTCATTTAGGCAGCACAAAAGACATTTCAGATGCCAAATAATATATTCCCTGAACGAAATGGAACCTGGAAAGACTGGAAGAATTTCATTTTAAAATATATTACTAAAAAATTTAATTTTGTGGCGGGCTGAGTACAAAAACATTTTGAAATAGACTGGAAAACCTAAGAGATGAAATACAAGACGTCAACATAAATATTTCCTGGTAGCCCGCCAGCTATAAATTTAAAAACTGGGAAAAATTGTAAAAATAACCTACTATTTGGTCTTATTCTCTATTTAGACAGCACGGGAGACATAAAACTAAATGGAAGTAGACCGTAATCGTTTGTTGGTGCGACGGGTATTTAAAGCCAGCAATTGTAACGACACAATGACTTTCCCGCCCACCCACGTGCTCACTCAACACAAATGGATAGGCATTTATCGGCAATCCGTTGGATGCAATCCTCATAATCCGCTTTGCACGCGATATTTCGCCGGCGCCAAATCGCCAAAACGAAATCGCGAGGTAACATGCGAATGAGCCCCCTCCCCCACCCCTAATGCGTAAAGCCGTGGTAAACTGCTTGGAACCGATGCGAAACAGCTATTTGCATGTATGCTTTTACATCCGGAAGTAATAGGAAAAACGTGATCAATTGTTTGCCCAGCATTTTTTTGGTGCTGAATGACGAAGAAGTTTACAAGTTTTTATGTTTCAGCCTGGCGGCCCAGAGTCTTCATTGCCTCGAAACCTCCGGGCCATTACGGAATTTTCAACTTTGAGCCTTGAAATTTTTTTTCAAAACTAAGTTGGTACCGCTATGGACTTTTAGAGCCTTGGGCCGCCAGGTGGGACTTGAGCACAAAGCATAGAGCATGGGACGAATATTGTAATTTTTTTTTTCCTAATCAGTTATTTTTGCAGAAACCGTTCTGTGCTTAGGCTAAAAGGAAGTTTGCAAGTCTCAGGATTTCATCCTGGTGGACCGAGGTCTAAATTGCTCCGAAACATTTGGGCCACTACGGAATATTCAGATCTAAAAAAATCTTTTGAAAATAAATTTGGCATCACTGGGCCAATTTAGAGTGTTGGCCCGCCAAGTTGAATTTTTTTACAAAGCATAGAGCGTGTGCAGGGTTTATAGGTATATTCTCAGATCTCCTGTTGTTTTCCCTTGTTTGTTTCGCCTCCGGTGTCGAGATTAGGGAAATAGCGGGAGGCCCTCGTCGCGCTCGTGGGAATCTCGCCAAAACCTCTTTGACTTGATTGCCTACCACCTTCACACTACGAAAAATCCAAAATTTGTTCTTGAAAAGTGTCGGCCCGGGTATTTAAATCGTTGGTATTTCTCGGGCCGCCAGGTAATCTGAAAGATTGGGTTCTCAGGAATCTTTCCATATGATTTATTTTGGCGGCGTTGCTGATAAGAACATCGGGCCACCAGTTTCAATTTTTATCCAAGAATTTGTTAGACTAGATCGGATTTTCGATCTTAGACTTCAAGAAATCTTTTTGAAAAAGATTGGGTATCGCTGGGACAATTGAGAGTCTTGGGCCGCCGAGAAGAATTTTTTTCACAAAGCATAAAGCGTATATCGACTATAGCAATTTTGTTGGTTTTTTGCAATCACCTGCCTCCATGGAATCCTCCTGATTCTTAATAACATAAGAATTAACAAGTATTTGGGTTTCACCCTGGCGGCCGGTGGTCTCGACTATCTCAAAATCTTCAGGCCACCACGGAATTTCCGACTTCAGACCTCAAAAAATCTCTTTAAAATTGAATTTGGTATTGCCGGGGAAATTTGGAGTCTTGGGCCGCCAAGTTGAATTTTTTTACAAAGCATAGAGCGTGTACGGACTATCGCAATTTTTTTGTTTCTCGCAATCAACTGCCTTCTTATGTGCCTCCTGGTTCTAAACAACATAGGAATTAACAAGTTTTCGGGTTTCACACTGGCGGCCCGTGATCTCAAATGCCCCAAAACCTTCGGGCCGCCATGGAATTTTCGACTTAAGACCTCATAAAATCTTTTTGAAATAAATTTGGTATCGCTGGGACAATTTAGAGTCTTGGGCCGCCGAGTTGAATTTTTTTTACTAAGCATAGAGCGTGTGCAGACTATCGCAGTTTTGTTCCTCTTTCTCAATCAATAGCCGTCTTAAAATCCTCTGAATTCTGAATAACATAAGAATGAACAAGTTTTTGGGCTTCACCACGGCGGCCCGTGGTCTCGAATGCCCCAAACCTTCGGGCCACCACGGAAGTTTTGATTTCAGACCTCAAAAAGTCTTTTTGAATTTAATTTGGTGTTGCTGGGTCAATTTAGAGTCTTGGGCCGCCGACTTAAATTTTTTTTACAAAGCATAGAGCGTGGGACGATTATCGCAATTCGAGTACCCGCAGGAACGGCGCTAATAAATGGCCCACGTGGAGTGACTGTTGGTGGTCCAGGGAGGTCGAGCAAATCTCGGTGAAAACAAAGAGGTCTGGTGATTATGTGCTAGAGAGGGAAAATAAGAGGATCAACCCTTCAGGGAAGGGATAAGAAAAGACGCTTGGGGTCAGGGGTGACATCTGGCAAAAGCTTCTCTGCAGTCAATCCGACCGAGTCATCCAGGGGGCAAAAGCAGGCAAAAGTTTCTCGCAGGGGTTGATTCCGACACACATACACAGCCACTTTTCTACGCTCATGAAGCCCTAGGTTTATAGGTATATTCTCAGATCTCCTGTTGTGTTCCCTCGTTTGTTTCGCCTCCGGTGTCGAGATTAAGGAAATAGCGGGAGGCCCCCGTCGCGCTTGTGGGAACCTCGCCAAAACCTCTTTGACTTGATTGCCTACTACCTTCACACTACAAAAAATCCAAAATTTGGTCTCGAAAAGTGGCGGCCCGGGTATTTGAAGCGTTGTTAACTCTCCGGCCGCCAGGTAATCTGAAAGACTGGGCGCTGTTAATTAGGAGCTCGGGCCACCAGTCTCAATTTTAATTCAAGAATTCGTTAGACTAGATCTTTATAGGAATTTTGATTAGGTTTTTCTCCCTTTCGAGTCAATTTAAGACCCCAGGCCGTCAAGCAGAAAATAAAAAAGAGTCTGGAAATAGTGATTTTTTCCTCGAGTGTCGAGCAAATTGATCCTGCAGGAAGTGGATATCGTATTCTGTCAACAATGATTGAAGACCTCCCGTGGCGTGTAGAGCACGTCGAACTTTTAGGACTCCCCACAGGCACCTGCTTGGCAGAAAAGCTTTTGTGCTCTGATCCAACTATTCTCCATTTTCGACTGATATTTCAAGGAGTAAAATGCAACGCATTGCGTCACAAGGCATGTCGATATTATATAGAGAGGGTCCGGAAACAATGAGCTTCGTAGGAGTTTCGAACCCTAAAAAGGGCTTTGTGTAAAGCCGTTCCTTGATTATTATCCAGCAATCGAAACCCGGATCAATCGATTTTACGAGGAATTAAAATTCATCTTTTGAAGAAGAGAAAAATTCCAATTTTGGAATTTGAATATCCCGCGCTAATCAGTGCGAAAGGGCGGGAAATTCTAATTCCAAAATCGTCTTCTTTTTCGTTTATATGTTTGGAAAAAACTTGATGATCAATTTTCGATTTGCTGGATTGTACTATCAGGTTATATTTTTCAAATTCGTCTGCAGAAAATCCTCTTCGTATCCAAAAACGTCACTGACGCGTGATGCATGAAAGTTCTCTCAGTGTCTGAAAGCACCCTCAAGTACGCCCTACCGCAAATTCAATAACGCCTCTAGAATTTCGTATAATATCCCGTCTACGTTTTCACAAATTCTTCGGAATTCCTTCACAAATCGACCCGTATAATCGTTCCGTTAAAAGGAACCACGTTTACAAAACAGAAACTACAAAGACAAGATTAACTGAACATTTTTCAAGGAAAACTATCATTTATAATTTTTTGGCGAACCGGATATTTGAGTTACATATATTTATCTATTATTAATAATCCAGGTTCTTCTAGATCAATCTAGTAAATCGAAATATCCAAAGAAATAATTCCATTTCGTGATAAACTTTATTTATTATTGTTTAAGACCATCAGTGGTAAAAAAATTTTGATTGGTAAAAATTTTTAAAGATTGGGGAATGAATATCTTTTTTATCTCTTAATATTAAACTATATTTTTCAAATTTTTATCATTTCTGAAGAAATTGTTTTTTGAAGATTTATGTCGGGTCTTCCAACCCGGATATATTTTATATAGTTTAGAATTTTTCGCATCATAAAAAAAAAACTCAAACTTGAAATGTTTTTAAACAGTTTGATGAAAATTCAGATTTTTGAAGATTTTGGAAAAAAGCTTTTAGGAAAGTTCCAGAGAATGAAATCATTTTCTCAAGATTCCTAGGAAAGTTTAAATTGATCTTTCATTTGAAAATATCATATTCGAGAGAAAGTTTTAAGGACGAATTGGAATTTAAATTATTCAAACGATATTTAGAAAGTTGAAAATTGAAAAAATTATGTTGAATCATGGTTTTTCAATGTTTAGGACTGCATTTTGTTGACTTCAGGATCCAAAAGATGAATCTTGAAGAAAAAAAATTTTAGAAAAAAATGCAACCTCCGAAATTCATCTTTTCAAGATAAAACTAAATTATCAATAACATTTGAGTTAGAAATTCAAATATTCTGTTGAAAATTGTATTATTTGGTTGTAGAAGCAGCTGTAGAACTCAAAATTATTTTTTACCTGAAAATTCAACTATTCAAATAAAAAATTTCATTTCTTGGTTGCAAGGATTCGTTTGTTTAAAATTTTTATTTTATAGTTAGAAAGTATAATATCTTCCTAGTGGGAAATCCAACTGTCTTTCAAAAAAATTTTCTTCGTAGCTTCTAAATTCAATTTGAATTTTTCCTTCTCCTTATTAATATTGTTAAAGCATTATTTAATCAAGTAAGAACATGATTTATATCCTTTCTTTCAAGTTCACTGACAATTTACAATTTTTTGAAGGATTTCTTAATTACTGCATAGTTTTTTTCAAAAATAATTCGCTGAAAAAAATCGCTATCTATGTTTTCAGCTACAAATTTTATATGGCCAGCTAGTTTTGTCACCTAAGGTCGGCCATGCAATTATTAGTAACTATGAGAGATGGATAAATAAATTTTTCGGTCCTCTGGTCTTTTTTACATAAAAAGAGAAAGCTCTATATTGGAGCAAAAACGTTTCGTATGCAGCTTACAAGCGTCTTTAGTTATAGTAAAAAATTAACTCTTCTGTCTTTGTTTACATTTTGTTAAATATTAACAATAAATCTCCTATTCCTCAGCAGAGGATATAAACATTGAATTATAATAGAACAACAACAAACAAAATAGAGGCAATCATATTATGTCGCGCGCAAATTGTAAAAAAACAACAAACTTTCATACAAGCTTAGTGTATCCAGAACTATCAGTTGCAATAAAAGATCCAAATTGATTGTCACGTTTGAAAACGGTGAATAAAAATTGTGCAGCACCCACATGTTTATTCCAATCAACAGATAAAACTGACGCTTTGGAAATTACATGAAGACGAGAACGAATGAAGTCAATGACTTAAGAAAAACAGAGTGTGGTGTGAAAATGGAAAACGTACAAATACGTCGCGCAATCAGAAAAACAAATATGGCGACTAGTATATGCAAGAACGGCGGGAACCTTTGAAAGTAATATAGATAAACGCAGATAGAAGATGAACAAAGACATTGAGAAATCAGCAGGAACAAAATGGCGACAAAGGATACATTGTTTCGTCGGGTGGATTTGAACGTGATTGTGATTGATCAAGTGAAAAAATTGGAGGGAGAATAGAAAAAAATATCTTAAATAGTAATTAGGAACGTCATCTAGTAAAGCCAATGGCCGACCAATTACTATCCTCGTAACAGCAAATTTTAATTTCTAAATAAATTTAATGAATTTCATAAATATTTGTAAAATAAAAAGATCAAATTACATAATATCTCTTGAATTTATCTCTTTTAGGGGACCACAAACTATTTGAACCATCCAACATCCTAGACTCAGAATTACTGGAAAGGAATACCGCTTCCTCCTAATAAGTACCCGAGCGTAACTCAATTTCGTCGTTTCAAGATTCTCAAGCCGCAATATGCGCTTTATACATATGTAGTCTGCACCTGCAAATTACACATGCATGCACATGCAAGGTGCGAAATTACCAAGGTTTCGCGATTCTTGTGGCAGCAATAAACTCGAAATTGTCACAATAAAAATATTTTAAAAATTCAAAGAAAAAAAGAATAATAATTATAAAAAGATGGAAAATTATGTGAGAAGATAAGAATGAAGGTTAAAATTGAGGCTTCCGATGTGCAGCCTTTTATAATCTGAGTTAATGGATCCATCCGGGGGCAAACCACGTAGAAATAATTCGGGACTCCCGCTTCGTGTTGATGTAAATTAAATTTTTTCCGGATAATATCTTGCGAGCCGATTTTTCCATTTGGAAGACTTTTTCATATTAAGAAGATAAGACTGGGATTATTTGAAAAAATTAATTGATGCGGGGTTTCACAGTTTTATACTCGACCCCCAGGGAATTGGAAGGAATTACTGTTTTTCTTGATATTTTGGAAGTTTCCGTGTGAATCAATTTTGAGGCTGAGAGTAAATTGTTATGAATATTTTTTGTTGATGTATTCTGCAGATGAACAATCTTTTTTTAACATGTAGTAATCAACGAGTTTTGAGATAAAAGTAAAATAATAGTTTAATTTTCTTTGAACAAGGTGAATTTGCTGACAAGGAGATAATTTTCCAACAAAATTATGTAATTCTCAACACATAAATTGAATTTTGATTCGAATAATTGATTTTTGAAAGAAAATATGGAATATTGTATATACCGTGGAGAGCTTGATAAATAAATGAGTAACCTAATAATTTAAAGATAATAGAATAACAGTTTGAATAAAAATGAAACCTGATCTTCAATAAGACTGATGAGTGAAAGTGGTTTGGAATCGATATTAATAATTTGTATTATATGAACAACAAATATTAGTTTTTGATTAAGTTTATTCTATTCAATTTCAGAACTAACTCATTTGTGCTATTATCTCACTGCAAGGAAATTCCTTAGTTTCCTTCTGAATTTCTCAATTTTTAATTTCAAAATCTTAAAAGGACTTGAAAAAAGGCTAACGCAACTTTATTTCTGATATTTACAGGATTAACAATATGAATCCTTGATTACCTTTTTTAATCTTGAACGTAAAAAAATATTAAAATCCATTAGATACGTATTTTTTCTTTTGATCCAATGAGCCTCAGTTTCTGAGATATCGAGGTTTGAAAATTTGACCTTGAGCACTCGGCTCAAGTGCGGTCTCGGCTGAAGTCCGAGGCCGCGAGCCTCCTCAGCCCGGAGCACGCACTTGAGCCGACCGCTCGAGGTCAAATTTTCGAACCTCGATATCCCGGAAACTAAGGCTCATTGGATGAAAAGAAAAAATACGTATCTAATGGATTCTTCCATACTTTGGCCCTGTTAAGTAGCAGTCAAATCGGTAGCACACATTTCAGGACATTTCCTTCTAAGTGTTACCTAATCAAGAGTAGCCGACCACTGGTTCCACTACCCTGATTTTTAGATACTATCGACAATTGCTCGCCAGTAATGTCCGGAGATTTATCTTTCCTTCCTCATTTTTGGGCAATTCGAGGCACTTTGAACGCTTTGCCCATCAGGCAAAAGGCAAAATTCCCGCTTTTAAAGATACAACTCCCAATTCTGGGCGTATCAGAAATGGAAAAAAAGAATGAAAAAAGACAGAGTGAAAAATATTCTTCGAGTCTCCGGAATATGGTTCACTGATCTCTAGTTCAGATACCGAGATAAAACAATATAATGGCCGCCTGCTGGTGCATTTGTTGCTCTGGGACAGGGTAAACAAAGACTATTATTGTCGATCTCTTTATCTCGTACACAGAATCTCTTCTCTTTTCTCGATTTCCTCTCTCTTCCTTTCTCTTTCTTCTTTTCTTCCTTTCCATCTCTTGGCATACGCACCGCTACCGGGATATGAATCTTTTTATCGTCAACCAAGACAATGTGACTCTTCTCTTGTCTTGCACAAGACTTTGTCAGAAGAAGAAGAGATATTCTCCTGTGAAAAACCTGTAAAACCAGATGCGCCTCAATAGGTCGTCGATATTTTTTCATATGTCTTTTGGCCTTTGCTCCTTTTCCTTCTCTCTTGAGAAGAAAAGACTTTTCAACTCTGGTGGCCCGCAGTTTAGATTTATACTAGAGCCTACAACTCGTGGATGAAACATCTCACGAAGGTTCAATTTTCAAGATTTCCCGGCGGCCCAGAAGCTTCTGAGGTTTTGAACCCTCGGGCCACCACCAATTTTTCAAAGTTTTTTTTATATTTTTCCAAATTCCGGTATATTTATGGAGAACACAATGATTTAGTAGTTTCATTTGAGGTAAAAAAGTTTTGCTTTCGAGAATAGGGATTTTAAGGAGATTTAATTCATTTACATTAACTTCCAAACATCCAACTGTGCTGGGAAAATCCTCCTTCACTTTTCCCAAGCACTCGAGAGTTTACAGTGCCCAAATTGTGCAGAAAAAGCCCTCTACCTTCTTCCCGAATCCAACAGAGTTGACAGTTTCCCAATCGTGCTGGAAAAAGCCCTAATTTTATTTTTATTGTCCCGCTGAAGTTGCCAGTTACCTGAGTGTACTGTTAAAACCACCCTCCCCCTTTCCAACTCTCCCTAGAGTTGTCAGTGTCCTAATTATGTTGGAAAAGCCCCCTCCTCTTTTCCAAGTCTTCTAGAGGTTCCAGTGTACCAATTAGGCTGGAAAAGCCCTATCTTCCTTCCCAAACCCCCCTAAAGTCTCCTTCATCAAGTCGCACATCGTTTCAAGTGTCCCAATTGTGCTGGAAAAAGCCCTTCCCCCTTTGCCAATTCCCCCTGGAGTTGCCAATGACCCAAGTATACTGTTAAAAGCCCCTTTCCCTTCTCCAAGTCCCCCTAGACTTTCCAGTAATCCAATGGTGCTGGAAGAATTCCGACTCCCCCTTTACCACGCTCCCCAGAGTTGCCAGTGTCTCAAGTGTGCTGGAAAAACCAACCCCCCCCCCCTCCCGCGAGTTCCCATGGAGTTGCCGGTGATCTAATTGGACTGTTAAAAGCCCCTTTCCTTTCCCTAAGTCCCCCTAGAATTTCCAGAATCCCAATCGTGCTGGAAGAATCTCCTTCCCCCTTCGCCACGTCCCCGAGAGTTTGCAGTGTCTCAATTCTGCTGGAAAAAGCCCTTACACTTTTCACGAGCCCCCCTTGATTTCCCAGTGTCCTAATTGTACTGGGAAAATTCCCCTTTCCCTTTACCACGTCCCCTAGAGTTTCCAGTGTCCCAATCGTGCTGGGAAAATCTCCCCCGCTCTTTACCAAGTCCCACATGGTTGCCGGTGACCCAATTGTACTGTCAAAAGCCCCTTTTCCTCCCACAAGTCCCCCTAGATTTTCCAGTGTCCTGATTGTGCTGGAAAAATTCCCTTTTCCCTTTACCACGTCCCCTAGAGTTTTCGGGTCCCAATCGTGCTGGGAAAATCTCCCTTACTCTTCACCAAGTCCCACATGGTTGCCGGTGACCCAATTGTACTGTTAAAAGCCCCTTTTCCTTCCACAAGTCCCCCTAGATTTTCCAGTGTCCTAATTGTGCTGGAAAAATTCCCCTTTCCCTTTACCTCGTCCCCTAGAGTTTCCAGTGTCCCAATCATGCTGGGAAAATCTTCCTTACTCTTCACCAAGTCCCACATGATTGCCGGTGACCCAATTGTACTGCTGAAAGACCCTTTTCCTTTCACAAGTCCCCCTGGATTTTCCAGTGACCTGATTGTGCTGGGGAAATTCCCCTTTCCCTTTACCACGTCCCCTAGAGTTTTCAGTGTCCCAATCGTGCTGAGAAAATCTTCCTCACTCTTTACTGAGTCCCACATGGTTGCCGGTGACCCAATTATACTGTCAAAAGCCCCTTTTCCTCCCACAAGTCCCCCTAGATTTTCCAGTGTCCTGATTGTGCTGGAAAAATTCCCCTTTCCCTTTACCACGTCCCCTAGAGTTTTCCGTGTCCCGATCGTGCTGGGAAAATCTCCCTTACTCTTCACCAAGTCCCACACGGTTGCCGGTGACCCAATTGTACTGTTAAAAGCCCTTTTTCCTTCCACAAGTCCCCCTAGATTTTCCAGTGTCCTGATTGTGCTGGGAAAATTCCCCTTTCCCTTTACCACGTCCCCTAGAGTTTTCAGTGTCCCAATCGTGCTGAAGAAATCTTCCTCACTCTTTACTGAGTCCCACGTGGTTGCCGGTGACCCAATTATACTGTCAAAAGCCCCTTTCCCTTTCTCCAGTCCCCCTA
>WSXT02168408.1:0-23451 GCA_011762715.2 Neuroterus valhalla | reverse complement strand
AAACAACACCTTGAAGGGGAAAGTTCAGGTTACAGTTGCTTAACAACCGAACCTTTTAAAAGCAATTTGTCTCTAAGCTCTCCTTCTTGTAACTTCATCTCTTTTAAACCCCTGCGAAACTCAGTTCTAGACCCTTCAAACATGCTTTTGTGCTCTCGAGAATGAGAGCATCTCTTTTTGATGTTTTTCTTCCCGTTCAAGATTTATTATTCCAATTGTTTCTATTGAAATTCCAAAAAATGAAGATAAAATAAAAAAGAGGGGAAGTCCCAAATCATGACCTTACTTTGAGATTCGTTTCGAAGGAACCAGTACAAGGTGAACAGGTTGTTAAGATAATACTCTAGTCAAGGTAAAACCATCCTGTTTTTTCGTATTTTCTAGCGACACCTACGAGCTAGCGTGTCAATACTACTCGACGTAGTACTAAACTTTTGAATGGGTCTGTCTATCTCAAGATTGCTTGTCGTGTAGTGCCGACGTGACATTTTCGAGAGTGCTGAAAATATTTCATCATAGTAAGTAGTAGTTGACCAAAGGTTAGGGAAAAAACTACCGGACCAAACATACTGTTGCTTATCATTGCGATTCATAACCGAAAGAAAAATAACGCGATCGAGTGATTCCTCTCAAGAAATTTCATTGAGATTTTTGTTTTAAGATAATACCATCTGTCGGTAACTCAGCTCTCTTTGTCACCATCTTGGACTTCATAAACGTGCTGTAATATTAGAAATTAACTACAAGAGTGAGAAAGAAAGAATAGGTGGAGGGAGAAAAGAGATCATTGCCGAGAAAATTCTCATAGCTCGTGAGATTTTGGTAGAAAGGGGGTACACTGTTACATCGCTCCCCGTGACCGTGAGTCCTACCAACCCCGAACTGTATCTTGCGAACCGTTGGTACCTCGCGGATCTTATTGAAAAACAGCGTACATTTTATCACCATGAAATAGATTTATTATTTCCAAACATCAGTTTATCATTATTGATGAAGAAAAAAAGGGAGAAGGTTAAGTGAGAAGAGAGATCAATGACATAAAAGTGTCATAGCTCTTGAGATTTTCGTAGGGTATGAGCAGA
Source organism: Neuroterus valhalla (assembly GCA_011762715.2). Classification (NCBI taxonomy): domain Eukaryota; kingdom Metazoa; phylum Arthropoda; class Insecta; order Hymenoptera; family Cynipidae; genus Neuroterus; species Neuroterus valhalla. Next base: position 22,369 of record WSXT02168408.1, on the reverse strand, counting down.
GCGCGACACTGCGAAACGGCGGCTGCGAGTCACACTCACCCCGAACGGTATCTTGCGAACCGCTGGTCCCTCGCGGTTATGATTGAAGAACAGTCCATATTCATCAATATACAACAAATTAATTATGTTTGAGTAATGTTTGTGATTCTTAGGAAGGAAAAACCGCGGCAAACGCTTGAAAGACAACTCGAACAGGTAGGAGAGGAACATACATGGAAAAAGCCTAAAAATAGAAGAACTATTATGATTTTCTACACAACCCCAAAAATGACTAAATGCAAATGGTTTGATGAGAATTCTAAGCGATTTTCTACTTGATCCGCTATAAATTTGAAGAAAACATAACCAATAAGAGTTATTTTCAGGTGGACTAATGGAAATGATAGATAAGGCCAAAAATAAACGTTTATCTACCGAGAATCGATGTATAATTTGTGACATCATAGCGGAGTATTGCCAAAAAATATCCAGATCCCTCCAAAAACCATTCCAAATGGTATGTGACTCGAAAGAGCTCAGTACAGAGTGACAGTTTATACATTTTTATGTGTTTTTTTTTATTATTTTCTCTCGAAGAACGTACTGCCAATTATTATCCTAGAAAGTAGGCCTCATTCAAGCACATGTTCGGTTCCTTCTTGGAAACCACCAATCTTTCATTTATAATTTTGTTGAACGAATTTATTCTATTGTATTTATGAAAATATCTTCTTTCTACTGCATTGTTTCCTCAAATGAGAGCCTCCATTCATTAGAGTTTTTATTGTTTTTTGGAGGTAATGATACCTTGACTACATGGGCAAACCTTGACTACCTCAATCCTTTAAATTAACCATTTTTTTCCGGGTCGAATGAATTCAGTTCTGGGCAAAAACGTTTGTAATCATTTGACCTTATTTTTGCGATGTTATATTGAAAGATATCATCAAAAGATACGGTCTCAAGTCAAAACTATATCCAACCCTGACAACCATCCGCTAGAAATCTCGTCTGCGAAGAGTTTGTAATTTAATGAAGAATTGATTTCACTATTGTTTGACTGGTTTAATGAATTTATCAAACTCTTGGCTTTAAAACTGGCAAATGACTTATTCTCTCAATCCCTATCAAACATATATAATGGTTGTTAATAAGAAGTTTAATTCAGTACTATTCTATTTCTCTTTACCTCATCTCTTACGCATTCCTGAGAGAACGTTCGACAATAAGATCGGAAAAGATATGGAGAATTTTTGTAAAATCAAGTAGAATGTATAATACTGGGGTCAAAGTTATATAGTCAATTGTAATCAATGTCAGATTTCCAGATAAATTCAAAGTAGGAAGTTGAAATTTATAGAGTTCGGTGGTATCTCGGAGCTTGGAGGATGTAATTAGATTTTGAGATTTCCCCTCCGATGAACCGGAGAGTGCAGATATCACGTGATTGTTAAAATAGAAATTATGAGATAGATAAATATTATGATAAGAATAGAATAAAGAAAATCAGTTTGTGGTTGTATTACGAACATTATGCATAGTTTAGAAAACCAATAAGTGGATAGTTGAAAATTAAATAGATCAAACTAGGAATGACACAGTAAGCCCGAAGTTCAATTTCATAAATATGATTCAATTCGATTTATTTTTTACCCTAATTTTCCTAAGGTTGAGGGATGGATTTTTACTATTTTATTTCTTCATACACTTTAAAATCATCAAAAAAATTAGTTCGCAGCAAATGTGGCTTGATTATTCCCATTTCTGATCTCGTCATTCCTAATCATTTTTAGTTTTTTCAAATATTACCCTTTTGTTCCTATAATTATTGACACATTAGTTTCGTAGCAAGTTTAAGCGCGCCTAGGGCGCGCGTCTTTCGGATCTCGCGCTTCGCGCTCGGCCTTTGTAGCTCCCTACAGTTTTATATAGAGCTTGTGAAACTCAAAAGCGAAATCTCGACTACTTTATTTCACGAGTGTGAATCCTCTTTTGTTGAAGCTTCTCGGGCTTTAACGAATACATTCTCATCGCGTGTCTCGTGCTGCGCACTCGATTAAAGTTTTCCCGAAGCGGTAGAGAAGTTTTTTTGCCTAATTTTTTTCACATGTTGTGTAGTTTTTCCAGAGATTCAATTTTTCAATTTTTAAATTTATTTTCTAAGATTGAAACGAAAACTACGGGTCCAATTGGAAAAATTATAACAAATTTACAGATATTTTTCGGTTGAATAAGTTTTCTCTATCGATTTTGTGTGTTAGCCTTGGTCGTTTTTTCAAAAATTTTATTGCTTGATTTTTTTGGTTATTCTTCCTGATTGAAATGAGTTCATTTTATGGCTTTTTATAAACGAAGCAAAAACCGCTTGTCATATCAAAAAGTTAATTCTACCGAATTTGTAGGCATAGTTTGAACAAAAAATGAATGTTTCTATTTTTCATTTTTTTTGTATGACCAAAATTTGAATTTTCTTTTTCTCGATAAACTCGAAAAGTTGCAAGTATCATTTTGGAAGGGCAACGAAAAAGAAAAAATTTTTTCTTCAAACTTTTTTCATATCTTGCGTGGTTTGGCTAAAAATTCTCATTTTCGTTTATATTTTTGAATTTTGAAAATGCCACGACTCTGACGATTTCGTTTTTATCAAAAAAAATTATCAGAATAAATTGTTTCACTTTTTACCTACTACAAGAAACCGTAATACATACAATTTATGAGTTAATGAACTCGACTTGTATATTTGTCCCTCGAAATGTGTGCCAAAGCACGATCGAATATGATCATTCTTTCGAAAGTAATCAAGTTCCCAGATTATTTTCCACTATTTTTTGTGCGATCGAAATGCGAATTCTCGATTTTTTAAGGAAATCCAAAAAGTTTATTTACCATCATACAGGGCTCCCAGGACGAAACATTTTTTCCTTCTGACTTTCTTCTCAATCTTGCTTTATTTAGCTGAAAATTCTCATTTTTGTTTATATTTTCAAATGTTGAAAATGTCACAACTCTAACAATTTTCTTTTCATAAAAAAAAATCATAATGATAAATTGTTTCATTTTTAACCTAATATAAGAAACCGTTATTACGGTTTCTGAATCTTGGAAAAAAAAGTCCAAAAAAATTTTCCAAATGCCCCCCCTCTTCGATTTTTCATCCAAAATAGCTGGCTAGCAAACTTGACCTTCAGTTTCTGACAACGAAAGAGTGTACCAAAGGCCAATCGAATCGATTAGTTTTTTCGAAAGTTATCGTGCTAACAGACAGACAGACATACATACATACAGACATACTTACATACATACATACATACATACAGACAGACACATTCGTAAAAACCGGTTTTTCCGGTTCAGGGTGTCTCAAAACGTGGACATCTGAAAAAACTGGGGGGGGGGGTCAAATTTTACACAAATCTAATACCTTCTCTAATGAGAATGTATAAATTGATAATAAAAATCTTGGCAGTCGTAGTAATGAGAATTTGAAATGAGGATAGGTAAACTGCAAATATGCACGATTTCATAAACATTCAATTACTGTGTAATTGTTCCAAGTTTGTATTAAAATATATGGGTTGGCACACTCTGATGAGATAAGGCTTTACCTTCAGAGCTGTGCGGCTCTCAAATTATTCACAAATCATAAAGTCCTCTCTCCCACTTTCGCTTCTTGAAACCCTCTTTTTGCGACGGGCTCAATCAGAATCACTCAAGCCCTTCTACTTTATACCGTCCAATCCGCGGTGTTGCTGTCCCTCTTCAAGATCTATGGAAGACCCGGAGCCTATAAATCAGTGCGTTTTCCGCTCGAAGACTAACACCCACGGTAGTACGACTCCCAAATATTTTTTTGACCAGACATTTGATGCAACAACAGAGCCATCTTCAGTTGGACTTGCTGAACTCAGATCTTTGTGATGTCATGCAGAGTTTAAATTCTTAACCTCAAACGTTGTGTACGTTCCTTGACGTTTGTTGACCAAACGTTGCTTTCTCCGATGCTAATCTCATTTTGGTAATTAAAATAGTGGTTTTGGGAGTTCATGAATGAACCTTAAATTATGAAAATTCACGCGCAAGCATAGAATAATTCCATAAATTGTGAAATGTTAACAGTTAAAAACATTCACGTGAATTCGAAAATCAATACTTTCATTCTCCAATCTTCCTTAAATCTTCTCTTCCTCATACCCCACACTTGGCCCATTATTTTACTAGTGCATTTTTACCTGTTCCTTACTTGTAGTTCGTTGCCCTACTCCCTGTTTCAAACCAGAACCCAAGGTAACAGAATTCCTCTCCTATTTTCAACGTCTCTTCGTTTATCTTCCATTCATACTCGACTTCACTGTTTCTGTTCTTGAAGCAGATTATTTTTGTATTATCTACATTCACCGTTAGGTCTTTCCCAAACACGTAATCTTCAAAGGCTTCTATCAACAGATTTATTTCTCTTTCCTCCCCTGCCAAAAGCACGACATCATCTGCATATGTTGAAGAGTGAATCTTACTGGTTCCTAGAATCGTGCTTCCCTATCCTTTCTCTCTCAGCTTCTCCTCCAGGTCTGCCATCAGAATAATAAACAAAAGAGGACTCAAAGGACAACCTTGCCTTAGCCCTCTTCCTGTCCAGAATTTTTCGCCTTTCTGATTCCCCATCTTCACTCTGAACCTGGTCTTCACAAAGATATCTCTCATTCTTCTCATCAGCTCTTCATCTACTCCTCTCTCTCTCCCGTAGCCTGACACAGTACCATTCTGTGTGCTGAGTCAAACGCTGCTTTGAAATCTACGAGCAGCGCCACCAGTTTTCCTCTATTTCGCCCTAGATTCTTATCTACTAGGTAGTTTAGCACGTAAATATTATCCGTTGTCAATATTCCTTTCCTGAAGTCCGTCTGGTTGTGTGGAATACTTCCCATTCCTTCTAACTGTCTTTCTAACCTTTTCCTAAGTAATCCTGTATATATTCTGTATCCCACCGACACGAGTAATCTCATTCTCTTCTTCCGTTTCTTTCTCTGTTACTTCTCTCTCTCTTCACCCCTCATCCTCTGTTCCTCTCCTCCCAGCAAACCTCCCTTTTCCTATTTATTACTTCCCAATCGCCATCTACTCTTCATCTCATATTTCTCCCCCATGATCCCCTGTTCAAGCTATTAGGTCTTCCCAATTCAAAATCAGACCTCCCTTGTTTCCCTCGATCCAGTTTCTCATAGCTTTCCATCCCTCCTCTTCTACACACAACATATGACTCTTAAACACGAAAAAAACGTAACAAATCATTAAAGCTGGCAAATGAACACAGAAGTCGTTTTTCTTTGGGTCAGAAGAGCTCTTGCCAGTGCCTGGCGCGAAGAACTACTCACAAAATAAATTAATTACATATTCCCAGGTAGAATCATTTGCTTCTCACAGTCCCTCCTTAGAAACAGGAAACAGGGGTAGATATAAATATTGAATTCTTGGATGAGTTTCACATTCGAGCAGAGGTTCCCTAGGGCAGTATCATGAGTGTAGCGAACCTTTTATTTTGACGCCCTAAATCAGATTGGGAAAAAGGAGTACATATTTTAATGTGAGGGGTTCATGTTTTACTTATGAACACAAAAATCATTGCTCATTTAATTGAATTGGTTGGGGAGCATACAGATGCTTGAGACGTCACTCACTGTCTATTCGTTGGTAAATGTTGGTTTACTCAACGCGTCCGCGATGACGTTCATATGGCCGTCTCTTTTGAACAAGAGACCAAGGCTCAGGGAAATAGGCGAGTTGTCAGCCTGGCAACCTCGCTTCAAAAGCACTGAAAAAGAATGGATTGGAATGTGCAGTAATACGGAAAAACATGTTTGATGACAAGAGTCGGGTCTATTATTTTGGATATCCAGTAAGGAATTCAATGGGTAGTAGAGGCAACAACACGGTTCTTTATTGCAAGGCTGGCGTTCGACACTGGCGAGATGAGTCAAGGTAGTCGATACTAAAGCCTCTTACAGACCCTGTGGCATCGGCTACTTTTCACGTTCGGCGATCAACGAAGACTGTACTACTACTAATGCATGAAACTGGGTCATATTTATATGCCCAGCCTCACTGCGATTCCCGGAGTGGGATAGCGCGTTGCAGACTGGCTACCGCGCTTGAAGAGGGGGCCGCAAAGTGGTGATTAGCTTCTCGCATAAAAAGGGGGTTAACGATGCGAATATTCATTGCTTTCGTAGAACTGAGAACTGCTGAACGATGATTCCTCGAGATTTGTAGGACAGCGAAACCTTGACTCTGACATGCTCAACCGTAATCTCAGCTTACCCGTATTTATTTTACTTTGACAAATTACAGGTTATTCTTGAATCTAGCATGCAATTATTATAAACCTTTCTAATCATAGCAATTCATAAAAACTAATATATTTCCTAATAGGTAGCCCCCTTGGGATATAAAGAACCCAATATATTAAAGATTCTAGAAGAAAAACATCACTGAAAAGAATGCTCTCCAAAACATATTATTGAGAACACGCTCGCGGTTGACATGAGTTTAGTTCATTTTATCATCTAAATAAAAGACACCCTCACACTGATCTTTCTTTACAAGGAATTTTTTTCAAACTCATTCACTTTTGCCATCTCACTTTAATCTAAAAACCCGAACGTAAATATTTTTTTACTTCTATTCGCATTATGTCAAGGGCGTTTATTATTCCGAGATCCGATCCTATGACAATTTTGCATAGACAGAAAAGCGAGGAAAGCAAGAAAAGCGAGAAGGAGAGTGGGTTTCATATCCGAGAACATTGAATCTCGTGCACAGATATCATCGTCAGACAATCCTCTGGGTAGAGTGTGCGCGCTCTCACGGGTTTTACACGCTCACTAGTAACCCTACTTAAATACAAATGCATGCATTTCTATGAGCATTTGTATTTTCATTGCATTTATTCATGTTCAAAAGGTGAATGGCCTAAGAACGGGTCTTTCAAGGGACTCGAAGTTTGATTATTTGTAAAACACAAGTTCTATGAAATGATTACTTTCCTCTTTTCTACTTGACTTAGAATAATCTCTCCTTCACCCTTTTTTCCATTCAACAATAGACTGTGGATTCCATCTTCTTTCGAAGATGACCTGAATCGGGAGTCGAAGTCGATCGATTTTGTATTTGGAAATATCGGTAGCATAACTCAAAAAAAGCTTGAGCTCGGATTGGGTCAAGCTTTTTCCAGCGAAGAGCCTTTTGTGTTTACTCTAAGCAGCAGACATTTGATTTTAGGATTCTTCCATAAATTACGAATTGCCGAAAACAGAATGCGTCATTCATGAAAATATGAATATTTTAATAATGTTAGGAAATTACGCTTCGAACGCTCCCAATACCTCAAATTTCGCGTAATGTTATCGAACAAAAAAAAAAAGAAAATTCCCAAGAAAAAGAATTCTCTGGTAAAAAATGGAAGAAGATATAATCAAAGAAGGTTTGCTTCATCAACCGCAGCCTGGCTAGGAAGTATATTTGATGGCACAATATTGTAGGCTTCCTCTTGCGCTGCGAAGAGGCCCGCGTCCTGCCAAGCAGCAGCCTGGCACCCAAAAGGAACCTACTAAGGACGTTGAAAACCTGAGTTATGGATGAAATTTCGCATCATGCCGATGTTCGAAATTTGACTTGGGATGTTTTTGGGGCGGGTTGAAACTCGAGTTTTCAATCCAAGGGAAGGAACTGACTGATAAAAATAATATTCTGAGCGAAGAATAAAAGGGATGATATTCCAACCTAACGGAAGGTTTTATTAAAAATATAAAATGATCGAATGTAACAGAAAGAAGAGATACATTTTCAAAGATCCAGTTTATTCTTCAACTGGAATCTTTTACTTTCAGTAGAGAGATGTCCTTGAAACAACATGTTTTCTTTCAATACATCATTCATATACGTAAAAAATAAACTCTTGATGAGAACTGTTATATTTGATATTTCAGCAATGAAAGATTCAAATTCGAATTTTTTCACCTTGAATTGAACCAAGAAATTTGCAACTAAAGAGTTGTATTTTTAAGTAAAAAGACTTTGGTTCCAGAAAAGGCAAGTTTTCAACAGAAAACATAAGTATCGGAGCACATAGTTCAATTGCCAACTGGAGAAGATGGGTTTTGAGACAGATGAGATTTCAGTTAATGGATATATTCTTAAAAAATAGTTTTATTTCCGAACAAATAACTGAGATGATGAATCTTTAACAATTCAACACGAAGGAATAAATTTCAGGCATACCCAAAAATATAAATTTTGAAGAAAGTATTCCAACTTCCAACGATATGGTAGAACATTTGACCCAAAAAGACGATTGTCCAACGCAATAGTTTAACCTTCTGCAAACGAGATAAGTTTTAATCCTAAATGAGAAAACTTGTACCAAAAAAAGAATTTTCAAGCCATAAAGTTATCTTTGAAACAGAATAATAAATTTCCCATTCAAACGGATACATTTTCAACAAAGTAGACAATGATATTACTAATGATATTAATAATAATAATAATAATAATAATAATAATGAGAAGAAAGAGAAGAATAAATCTCTATTAAAATGCTTACCAAGAAACCAAATGTCCAAAAAATATATAAGGTACTAGCTGTGCCCTGTGACGGCGGCTCCGCCGCCACAGAGGTGTGTACGAATGACAGTGGCGCCATCTGTCAAAAATTGGTCGTACCAACTCAGAAACCTTCGTCCAAACAACACCTTGAAGGGGAAAGTTCAGGTTACAGTTGCTTAACAACCGAACCTTCTAAAAGCAATTTGTCTCTAAGTTAATTTCAACTAGAGATTCCTTAAAAACTGAAATTTGGGCGTAAGGGTTTTACGTATTCGAATGTACAGTTCGACTGAACTAAAACAAAAACTTTTTAACTAAATTTTCGAAGCCATAATAAATCGAAACAGATGATTTCTTTACTAAACAGTTGTATTATCAATAAGAGGATACATATCGTAACAAAAAAGACGAATTCTCAACCAATAAAGATATCTTTGAACCAAAGTAATAACTTTTTTATAAAGAAATACATCCCTAGCAATAAGGACTAGTTTTATTCAATCTACCTTATGAGGGTATTGGAACAGTATACAAAAAATGCACAGCATTATTAGACCTCCTTTGAAGACGGTGTAGCTCGATTAATTTTCCTATTGGAGAGAGTTTGAATTTTTGATTGTACTATGGAGGCGGTGCAGCCTTATTCAATCTCTCATTTCAGCGTATCGAGACAGTCTATAAACAATGCACAGCATTCTTGAACGTCCTTATTCAATCCACGATTTTGCTATGGGAGGGCGTTAGAATTTGTAGTCTCAATTCGGAGATGGTGTAGCTCAATTTGTTTTCCTAATGGAGGGAGTAAGAATTCGTAGTCGTACTATGGAGATGGTAGCGCCTTATCCAATCTTCCTTTTGGAGGTGTTGAAACAGTATATGAACAGAAAGGAACATTCATGAATGTCCTTTGAAGACGGTGTAGAACAATTTATTTTCCTGTTTGAAGGATTTTGAATTTGTGGTTGTACTATGGAGACGGTGCAGCCTTCTTCAATCTACCATTTGGGTGTATTCGAGCAGTGTACAAGCAATGCACAGTATTTGTAGACGTCCTTAAAAACAGTGTAGATCAATTCATTTTCCTATTAGAGGGCGTTAGAGTTTGTGATAGAACTATAGAGATGGTGTAGCATTGTTCAAACTACCATTTGAGGATATTGAAGCAGTGTACAAGCAATGCACAGTATTTGTAGACGTCCATTGAAGACGGTATAGCTCAATTCATTCTTATATTAACCGGCCTTAGAATTTGTGATCGTACTATGGAGACGGTGTAGCTCAAAGCAATCTTACACTTGAGGGTATTGAAGCAGTTTAAAAACAATAGACAGTATTGGTAAACTTCCTTTTTAGACGATGTGGCTCAATTCATTTTCGTGCTGGAGTGCGTTAGAATTTGTGTTTGTACTATCGAGACGGTGAAGCCCTATTCAATCTACTATCTGAAGGTAGTGCAATACTTTACAAGCAATGCATTGCATTTGGAGACGTCCTTTGAAGACGGTGTAGCTATCTTCATTTTTCTGTTGGAGCGCGTTAGAATTTGTAAATATACTATGGAGATGGTTAAGCCTTTTTGAATGTATCATTTGAGGGCATTGGAGCATAGTTCCAACAATGTACAGCAATTTTGGGCGACCTTTGAAGACTGTGTTGGTTAATTCATTTCCTTATTTGAGGGCACTAAAATGTGTGGTCGTAATATAGAGACGGTGTAGCCATATTCAATTTAGCATTTTTGGGTATTGAAACAGCGCACGAAATATGCACATCATTTGTAGACGTCCTTTGGAGACATTGCAGCTCAATTTCTTTTTCGTGTTGGAGGGCGTTGGAATTTGTGTTCCTACTTTGAAGGCGGTGTAACTCAATTTACTTTCCTATCGGAGGGCGTCAGAAGTTGTGGTCGTACTATGAAGACGGTGTACCCTCATTTAATCCACCATTTGAGGGTATTAAAACAGTATATGATCAATGCACATCATTTGTAAACGCATTTCGAATACGGTGTAGCTCAATTCATTTTGCTTTTGGAGGACGTTAGAATTTATGGTCGCACGTTGGAGACAGTATTGCTTGACTCAATCTTCTATTTAGGGCGATGAAGGCCACAGACCACAGAAACGACTTCATTGCGTCTATAAAAATGGAAGAAGGGAAAAATTTGCATAATCACGAGACGGACGAGGAAGGTTGATCAATCGCTGACAATATGATACCGCAGTTAGAAGCCGCCAGGCAATGCGGATAATTTTACTATGTTGTAAGTGGAATTAAGTTTCCGATGCTGAGCGATGCTTTCTTTCTAAACCCAGTTTTGTTCTATGAGAAAGTTTACACCCACGGGTATGCCGGATGCATACGGAAAGCAGTCATACTTGGGTCGCTCCATGTCCTAAGACACAAGACAGTTTTCCTGGCCTCTGGTGAATGGTAGCGTACCCAGAGGCATACCAAAGAAGGAATGCATAGAATGTGTGAACGAGACCCTCAAGAATGAACCTCACTTGAACAGAGGTGCAGTTTATCGTGGTTTAGCTAAAAGAAAACGTCATTCTCATAAAAAGAAGCAGCTCTCCTTAATTTATTCTGAAAAAAAATCTTGAATGGATCACTTAGAAATATTCTATTCCTGGATTTCCGTCCTATTATCATTGAAAATATTCTAGAAATTCAGTATGGATACAAACCACTCCAGGATTTGGAACTTCATCGATCACGGTGAAATAGGACTCGAGGATTAGAAATGCCTAGGAATCTGACCCGTATTACATGTGTTACTACCGCACCCAGGTAGAAAAAATTAAATTGAAGTATGAAGCAGTACTTAGTTTTCTAGCTTCTTACGGAAATTCCTCTTAGAATTTGCAAGCACTCACCTGAAACAGAAAACAGATTAATATTATTACAAAAACGTTTTTTTTCTGAATCTAGCTTTTTCCCGATTTGTCAAGAATCTGCAGCCAAATTTCTTAATTTTCAACAAAGATAGAGTAGCCTCTACCCGAACAGTTGCACAAACAACCAGTTTACACAGTTCAACAAAGTTTTTTGAATTCATGATGATAATTTCACCCACAATTAGTATTCCGTGAATTGAAACGGAGCACAAACATAACGAGGCCTCAAAAAATAATCCAAAGTCTTGTACAGAGTGATGCTAATTTTGGGCACTTCTATCATGATAAAGCTTGCGTCATAAGAGCAGCAGACAATTGAAATCTCAGCGGCGATAAGGACACCATCGTCATCATTAATTAACCAATCATCTTTGGAAACATGAGGAAGTTTGCAATCAGAAAATTCAGCAGTATTAATTTGAGGATTCAACTAAGTTTCAGAAAAAAATGAAGAGATCGTAGATACAAACATCAGGGGTAGCCATGAGGGATTCAAATTTGGTATGCATTCCTGAAACATTTTACTATAATTTGAAGTATAATTTATAACTATTACATTAACAGAATCTGTGGAGGACGAGTTGTAGTGAACCTCTTGGTAATAATTTCGGGCTTTCCTATAGGCGAAGTTTATCTCTATCAAAGAATCCGTCTGTTTATTATTTATCTGCTGCTGGCTTCCGTCGGAGTCGAGTTTGGATGCGACTTGAAGCTGCGGTTTCGCAGTGTTTTGTGTCCTGAACAGGCTCCCTATAGTTTGGCCTTTCCTTGTATCAACCGGAAGGAGTAGGGACGCCGGTGTTCACGCGCTACCCCACTCAGGGCTGGTGCTCGCTTTTCTCCTGCATTTAGTTCCTTCTTGGCCCTTGCGCTGTCTGTTCTCGGACGGCCTCTACAGGCAGACGGGTCCTTGACTGGCCAATCATCATTGCACAGGTTGTATACTTCAATGGTATTCAAGTTATTTGGTTTCACGACTCAATCGTCTTCTGGTTATGTGAAAAGTGACGAGTCGGAGGACGTATAATCTCCATTTTTGTCGGGATCGATGATTCTGGGAGAACCATCGTGATCGTAGCTTCGGGAGGTTTCATCTGTGCTAATTTTCCTAAACCACCTCCAATATTTTTTTAACAAATTTTGCTGCCTCGGCATTTTAGCTCTTGCACATTTTTGTGGACGGTTATATTCTCTTGTGACTGATCGTGAACTGGAGGAGCGTCCTTCCCTAGCTGACCTACGCCAGTCTGTCGTTATTTCTTTAGCACCGTCTATTGACGTTCTTTGCTCCATTTTGAATATTTTCAGAGCATTGTTAGAGCAACTTGTTCAATCTAAAAAATTATTGTAATGTGGCGTAGAGGTCCCATCAGTCTTCAAATATTTTCCGATGCTTGAGCATCCAGTAAAACTCGGATTGATATCGTTCAAGATGTTTTGAAGAAAGCTGGTCATAACATTCATCATTTTAGACACGGAGCTAAGGATATTAGAAGATTAAGTAATTTCCGGGCATACCCGTAATATCTAGTTCTGCTTACTTGCTATACTGTCAGAAATTGCCATCATGCTGTTCAATTTATATCCTGGTCGTTACTTCTTGGCTTGTTTTCCAATTCAAGCACATTTACTTTCAGGTTCTACAATCCATTGCTGAGCCAAATTGGATACTAGAAGAGCTGAGTCTTGAAGTGAGCGTCCCGGTTGATTAGTTGTACTCAGCGAATTTATATGCAATCTAATGGTCTGCATATAATACTCGGCTATCATCGTCATCTCTGAAGATAGTTTCTGGGTTTGTGCTTACAATATTTTTGTTTTATTGCATTGTGGCTGCTAAACGAGGCTAAGCGTCCAGGGCAATAGTGCACACTAGGCAAGCGAATACGTAAGTCCCCTGTTATATCAGTATTGCATTGTTTACAAAATCCCAACGTGTCTGACATATTTGAACATTTTCAATTATAGAAGAAAATTTCAGGCAATGGCGACGATCAGAAATTGTGGTTATGCCGACTACGTGTATGAGTTGATTGTAACCCTGGAACACTCTTTGCACAAACCAAATCAGCTTAGTTAATTAGTCTGGCGTGAAAAGAGAGAAGAAGAGGAAAATTGAAATAAGGTATTCAACTGTGATATCTCATACTATAAATAATAGAATTTTAGACAATTTGCATGATCCAAAGTTTGGAAGCCGTATAGTCATTCGAAATTCCTAGCGCGTCTCCATTTGGCCAAGACTTGAGCGTTGGTTCTCCAGTTTGAATCGCTTCTCCAAAAAGTCGTTAGGTACAAGTTTGGCTCATACAGAGTGTTTGCAACGGATCGTTGGGGCCGATAAACGGCAAACTATTCAACTTGCGTTATAACGTCGCTTCTCGCATCAAGCATGGGATGTGACGTTGGCTCCGTCGCGTCGCCTCCTTGGTCGCAGCGCTGCAGTGTTGATGCAGCGCTCATCGTCGCGCGATCTTGGTAAACTGCTAGAACTTCTAACGCGAACATATTCAACACAGTTAGGAAACGGCCTGGCTGTAGTATGCGCATCTTGTTCTCTAGTAATTCGCTATTCGCAGGAATTGCTTATACTATCGTCGACGCGATCGTTACTCTAATCTGCTTGTTAACTTTAGCATTTAGTCAAGCCTCGATCGTTGACAAAGATCCTGGACGCAACATGCGTTTTACCCGTAGAGACTATTCAGATATACTTCGAAAGAGGAAATTGAGTAGATAAAAAGGAAGGCTTCTGAGAACAATGCGCATCTGAAGTGGATTTCTAGCAACGGCGAAACGATGCGAACTTTGCTTTACTATGCTAATAACTTTAACTCTATTAAGTTACACGACTGCCCTTCAATTTACCTTCTTTTATTCTTCTCTTATTCTTCTACCCACAAGTTTCACTTCCAACTTGCATATTCTCTCAAGCAAGTGTTTCATTTTCGTGGAAAACGCAAGTTGGAAGTTACATTCGCAGTTGAGGGACTAAAAGAAGAAGGGCAGAAGTCAAATCCTAGAGCAGTCATGTAATTGAAACAAGTCCAATCATTTAGTACAGTAGTATGCAGTTTGCATTTTCCTTTTTTGCTTAAGTTTTACTTCAGGCCCGCGTATTCTCTACAGGCACATTTTTCTTTAATGAATTAACACTGGCTCCCCCGGCTAAACGTGCTCCTAATAATACTTACGCATGACGTACGTTGCAGGTTTGTGTTAAGCGTAGTCTAAGTATAAACTGAGAAAGACAGTGGAGGATTAAGTTCCAATCAAAACCGTCGTTGCTCTACGCGGTATCACTACTTGGTTAGTTTGCGTTTTCAATTTCTTCTTTCGATTCTACTTCTTCTTCGAAGATTATTTGATAAGGTTGGAAACTAGATTATTTTGTTGAATATTTTTTGGTTGTCCTCTTAGTTAAAAAATTTTTCTTTTATGGATTAAAAATTTTCCCCTTTGAAATTGAGATTCTAACTATTCAGTCGAAGTTTCATATTTTCTGCTTGAAAAGCAAGCAATCTGGTTACCAATTTGACTATTTTGTTAAGAAATCTTCTCCGTTTCGTTGAATTCGATTTTCTGGTTTGAAATTGTTAATTTTCATAAGGTTCAACAATTTGGTTGTGAATATACTGTTTGGTATAGAAATAATATTTTCGTTTGTTAAAAATATATTTATTTATTTGAAAATATTTTCCTCATTGGTTGAACTCCAATTCGAATTCCCCAAGTTCGTAAAAAAGCAGAAGAGGAATTATGGGAGAAGGACGAAGGGTTTAATGAATATAGGGAGGGAAAAGAGAGAAAGGAAAGTGTAAAGGTATTAAGGGAAAGAAGATTGACGGGAGGGAGTACAATTCATGAAAACGAAAGTTTAAGATAAAGAAAAACCAGAAGGGGTATGTGAGGTATGCAGAGGAGGAAGAAAAGCATCAAAGGGAGAGAAGGTTCGTAGGTTGACGAATAAAGTGGGAGGGTGGAAGGAAGTTAATGAGAGAGAGGGAGAGAGAGAGGGGGGAGAGAGGGGGGGGTGATATAAGCAGGGAATAAGCAAATGAGCCAATAGAGATGCTAAACATAAAATTAGCAAATTCAAATGGGACAGTGATTTTGCGGATAAGAGGAGAAAAAGCTAAAATAAGGCGGATAAGAGAAGTATCACCTTTATAATGGTGGGTAATAAAATTTATGCGGAAATGCTCAGGAAGAGAGAAAAAAGCAAGGTAGGAGAGAAAGGAAGTGCACCACACAACCAGACGGATTTACAGAAAAAAAGCCAAAGATACTGATTAACATTTACGTCGCCTATGACAAGGACGTAAACTAGTGGCCTCATTTTCAATTTTGAAGCAGCGCTTGACTCAATAAACAGAAGAGTACTGTGGAAAGTAGATAAGGAGGCAATTCAAATAATGGAAGGAAGATTTGTGAAGACTAGGTTCGAAGTTGAGATAGGAAATGTTAAGCGAAAGAAATTTCAGACCAGAAGGGGAATCACACTCAGAAATATTTACCGTTGAGTCTGCTGTTATTCAGTTTAATGTTGGCAGACTAAGAGGTTTTTCTAAAGAAAAAGGAAAAGGGGTCAGCGTACTGGTAAGCTTTACCTTCAAGCATATGTTGATGGCGTTTTACTATTAGGAGACGGAGCAGGATGGAATTTTGAAGTCATGAAGGTCTGACGAGTAGGTGAGAGGAACGGATTCAACAGTAAATGTGAGTAAGACCAAGATAATGTGCTTCAGGAATAAGAGGAATGAAGTAGAGTTGGAGTAGAAGTTCAAACGGAAAAGGGTTGGATTGATCGAGGAATCCTGTTACTTAGGATTTTGGTTTGCAGACAATTGAAAAATTAGAATTCAGATTTCAGATGTCTTAGTATAGACGGTCTTGTGCTTTGGAGTTGAGACTTGCAGGAAAGTCTTATCAAAAGATTCTTGGGATCGGTCATGAAGGTTATTTAGAATTGACCAGGATATATGCAGAGTAAAGAATAATGCAAACAATGAATGATTGTTCGGCAATCGAAGAGAGTGTTGAAACGTGAAGAGGAGCTGAAGAGAGGAAGGAGAAAATATCGCACAAGGATGCCTCTGTGAGATTAGGTTAAAAGAGAAGTGGCAATACAGGAGGTTCAAAATGAAAAGGTGGAAGAGAACAAATGAGCAAAAAATAGGTTACTCAAAGAGGAATTATCTGAAAATTAGGAGATGGAATTCATGATGATGATGAGATGGAAAAAGGAAAGATATGAAGAAAAGATGGATCCACAGTGCAGCAAGTAGTATGAGATAGAAAAATGTGTGAGGAAACTAGGATACCTGATGAGGGAGAGGGAGAGGGGAGGGAGAGGGGGGGAGAGGGAGAGGGGAGAGGGAGAGGGAGAGGGAGATGGAGATGGAGATGGAGATGGAGATGGAGATGGAGATGGAGATGGAGATGGAGATGGAGATGGAGATGGAGAGGGAGAGGGAAAGGGTGAGGGAGAGGGAGAGGAAGAGGGAGACCTTAGTGATTATCTCAGTTCTTAAAATTGGGTGTATAGATACGACAGAGAATCTGTAAAGACGTTTGTCGTCCGTCCCTCCTACACAAATAGCAACCATAAAAGCAAAAGGTTCAACTTGACAATTTCTTCTAAACAGAATCCGGCAAATTTTTTCTCATTTCTCCATTGGTCCCCATTTTTTCCGGTGCTCAATCGGTTTTGTTTCCGAGAACACCGGTGGAGTTTCCGAGTCCTCGACCGCAAACTTCTGACGTAATAACGTCGTTATAATAGGGTGAATTAAATCGAGTTTCTCCTAACGTCTGTTTAAAGCTCGTCAGTAGGAAGGACTGGTAAAGGTAATCGGAACCTAGAATTTAGTGAACGAGGATCGCAAGTGATTTTCGAGCATGTCCCTCCCGAAAGCTTGATTATAAGGGATTTCAAAGCTGCACATCACGGACTGCAGACGTTGGAGTACTTCGAGCGAAGTACCAATGGTTAATTAATGGGTTATCACGATGCGCTTGCGAATGTAGAAATACCCTTTCTGTCTGGAGAAAGACTAATAAGCTTCCAAACATTCGGGGGATACCTCAAAATAGTCAATCGACCGACGAATATAAGGATTGCTCAGAACTTCCCAAATTAGCATAAGGGTCCATGATTTTTGGTTTTCGTACGGAAAAATTTAATAAGTATGAATCCCATGCAATAAACACATTTACACACAGGTCAGTATCCATCTGAAGATCGATGTTCAATTCCACTACGGAATTAATTATGTTCTTTTCATATTTTTATGTTCCGACATCACTGTCAACATCTCAAGTACAGTTTTTGACAATGTGGTCAGCATCTATTCTCAATGATGACGAGCTTCTATTTAATTTTGAGGACAACAATATAATTTCACATTGAACATAGCGATCAATCATTTAATAACAGCAAATATCATTGAAGAAACTGGGCAATAATAATATGGCAAAATTTCAAGCATGACGAAATAAGATGAATGGCGTTCTGCCCACTTTATAATTTTGAATAACGACAATAACCTCCAATTCTTCAACAGGCGGGAATCTCATCCACCCGATCATCCGGGATTCCCCAACATCTAGAAGGCGACTTTGCCTTCTTTGGACCATCGCATAACCTTTCTATTTGTGTGGGTGATTCCAATCTCCCCCCTCCCCCCTCTACCCAGCATTTTCTCAAGTCTGGAAAACGAAAGGTCCTGAGTTCAGATCCCAGCAGAGTGTGGAATACGAGTATTTCTTTCACAGAAACTTGAACCCAGGCTCTGCCAACTCAATGGTAAAATTTGAAGAAGCAAAGGCGCCATCGGACGGTGACACAGAACATAAAGATAAGATAAAAGAGGACGTCCAGATAATATCCAGATGATTTTTAAATCATTGAATTTGAAATTAAATAAATGTAAAGAAACCAATGCAAGAATCTAATAAAAATATTCATGAAGTTCAAGGAATAATGCCGAAAAAAATGAATAAATTTCCATTTTGTGGAATACTTTCCAAAATTGTAGAGAGTAAAATAGAAAAGTATTGGAAAAATCGCTAATTTTGCAAGAAAAACATTAATCTTAATTTCAACGGAAAAAAAATTCCATTTTGCTGGAATAATTCTCAGAATTGTAAAGGAAAAATTGCCGATTCGTAGGAAAAGTACATTTCATAGTGCAACTGGGGAAAATGCCGAAAAATGAATGAATTTCCGTTTCAATGGGATTTTTTTTCGAACTTGTGTAAGAAAAATTAGACCAGAATTGGAAAAAATTTCCCGTTTCTCGGAGAAAGTACATTTCATGAGTAAAATGGAAAAAAGAAGGAAAAACAAAAAAATTATTTTTGTGAAATAATCACTAAAATCGTAGAGGAAAGAATGGAGAAGAATTGTAATCGAGGGTAACGGAAGAAGAGAGGAGGGTCAAAAACAGTCTAAAATTAGTAATGCAGGTCATGGGCGACCCCTCATTTTTGCCCCTGATTAACACTGTGTAATCAAAGTGAAAAGAAATGCTGAAAAAACGCTGGTGTAGGACACCCACAAGATTTCGTGTCCTAAAGCAAAGTTTCGAACATTATCTTAATAAAGCGCTGACGGCCATACCACGCTCAAAAAACCAATTCCTTCATTATCATGGAAGTGAAGCAGCGTTTGGCGCGACTATTACTTGGATGGGTGACTGTCCGGGAATATCGCGTGCTTTTGCCATTTTGGCGGGAGACTGTTGTCCTTCCGTGTATTCAACTGAACCAAATATGACTCTTTACACAGAGAGAAACACAATACTAATTAATTATCCATTCGACTGACATCGAAGGGAGTTTATATTTCAGCTCATTTGACTAAAAGTTGTAGCATTCCTCATATGGGGAAAATGATAACCTAGCAACGAAAGAGTCAGAATTCCAGCCCGAACAGGATAACGTAGACGTTTTGCAGTAAAAACATAAAGGATAGTAAAACTGAGTCCGAGTAAGCTTTTTGTGGGTGGCTCGCGGGATTTACACCCTTCGACGCTCTTCCGTGGGGGGAAGCGACTTCAAAGGGCTAAATGTTCAAGCCACGCACCACGGGCTGACGGAACTTTTACGCGATCATACTTTGTTCCCTCGGGCGAACATACGCGCTTGCGTAACCATGTATGTGTACACACCTCCTTTGGCAAACAGCACAACGCGCTTTACTCCATATATGCGTTAGTAGTATATATCCGTTAGGGACGTACATGCGTTAGGGGTATTCACGTAAGCGAGAGTTCACTTGCATGGTTTCACCTACTTTCCCAGCCAGTGAAAGGCACAGGAAATACCGGAAGTTGCTACCCACTTCAAGAGTGGATGGAAAAAATAATCCCCTTTTTTTGCTCCGACTGCTTCAAGACTTGCAGGCAATTTACAAAGAACCATCGGCTTTAATTGGAAATTCTGGGTCGATGCAATTACTCGTGTTCTTCTGCATGAATGTAGTGGGTTACAAATTACTGCCTGATTAACTCTTTGTAACGAACTATGACCCATTCTGGACAATTTATCTAGATTCTTCTTTTGTTGTTGATTGAATTTTCTCATGTGGAATTCGCTTTAGTTTTATGGTTTCAATTAGGGCAGTGGTCAGATCCTTACTAGGAAACTGGAATTGTAGGTTCTAGTCAGGATCAAGCCGAATTTAAAAAAATAATTCGTTCAAACTTTTTTATAAAAAGTTCGGCGTGCATATAGTATTTTGGGTCCTGAGTTAGATGAACCATATAGAATTTGGGAGTTTGAGGCATAGCTGATTTTAAATTTGCCATTTATTTTGAGAGATAAATTTTTGAAAATAATTTCTTTTTATAAATTCACGATTTTTTTCCATTTTTTTGCAAAATAAGTGCTAAAGTCTGATTCTACTGATAAAATTATGTCTGGAGCAGTGTATCTCATATTCAAATACAATTTGTTACAACCATACAACCTCAAATCCATAAACCCCAAACCAATGAAGCCTAAACCCATAGACCTCAAACCCATCAACCCCAAACCTATGAAACCTGAGACCATAGACCCTTGACTCAAAGACCATCAGCCCATAAACCCTGAACCCTGAATCCTAAATCCATAGACCTCAAACCCATACACCTCAAACCAATGAAACCTGAACCCATAGACCATCAAAAGATGAACCCTTAACCCATGAACTCGAAATCCATTTACCCTCAATCCATAAGCCTTAAATCCATATACCCTAAACCCATTAACCCTAAATCGATAAGAACTTCAACCCATGAACCCTAAATCCATAGAAATTAAACCCATAAACTCCAAACCAATTTAACCTGGACTCATAGATCCTTAAACCATAAACCCCAAATCCATAGAACCTCAAACCCATCAACCTCAAACCTATGAAACCTGAGACCATAGACCCTTAACCCATAAACCCTAAACCCACAGATCCTAAATTCATAGACCCCAAACCCATAAACCTAAAACTGAGAAAAACCTCAATCCATGAATCCTCAATCCGTAAACTTCAAACCCATACACCCCAAACCAATGAAACCTTAACCCACAGACCCTTATCCCATCACCCCTAAACCCAAAAACCCTTAACCCATAGACCTCAAACCCATAAACACCAAATCAATTACACCGGAACCCATAGACCTTCAACCCATAAACCCTAAACCTATTAACCCTAAGTCCATAGACCACAAACACATAAACCCCAAACTAACTAAACCTACGCCTATAGACCCGTAACCCATAAACCCTAAACCCATAGACCCTAAACCCATAAATCCAGAATCCAGAATCCATAGACTTCAAACAAATGAAACCGAAACTCAAAGAACCTAAAACCATAAACCCTAAATCTATAGACCTTAAAACCATTAACCCCAAACCAATGAAACCTAAACCCATAGACCATTAACCCATAAGCCCTTAACCCATAGAACTCAAACCCACAAACCCGAAACCAATTGAACCTAAACCCCTAGACCCTTAACTTATAAACCCTGAACCCATAAACTCTAATTTCATAGACCTTAAACCCATAAACCCCAAACCAATGGAACCTGAACCCATAAGCCCTTAATACATAAACTCTAAACTTCCAACTCTAACACAAAAAATCGAAAGATCGTTCAAGTTTCAGATATAAGAGGTTATGAAATGATTAAAAATAATAGAAATGGTGAAAAAATTTTGTTTTTAAATGTAATTTAAAATACAAAAAACATTTCCACAAAAACCCGTAACAGGGAGAGAGTATAAACAAATATTCCAATGTATAGTGAAAAGTCAAATGGTTTTGATGGAAACAAACTAGTTTGGTTCAAATTTGTTGCTTGGGATGAACAAATTATACTCTTATCGTGAAAATCCATCTTCCTCCACTTTAAATAAACTTTTTGGAAATTGTTCTCTGTCAGAATTCAATTTGACGGATGAAAAACAATTTTTGATCAAAATTACCTTTTTTGTTGAAAATTTATGATTTTGTTTACGGATTCACTTATCTTTTTGGATATTGTAGTATTCGAAATTCAATCAACTTTTTTGCTCAAAAATTATGTTCCCATATTGAAAATTCAATTGTTTTACGAAGAATTACCCTCTCTTCTTCAAAACTTAATAATTTTAATGAGATTAACGTATTATGTTGAAAATTCATATTCCAAGGGGATTATTGTTTTATTTTTTCAAAAATTCATCTCTTTTCCAGTATCCTATATAAGAAATCTCTAATGTTACGCTACGCCTGGCCATGCTACGTAAATGTGGTTACGTGAGTTAGGTTTAGTGTTACCATGTCTGTGTGTGATTTTGTATATGTGCGGAGCAGAAGGCCTCTCATTTAATGGGTTGTTTAGGTTTCAGGTTTCAGAACA
>WSXT02168397.1:1287-23452 GCA_011762715.2 Neuroterus valhalla | reverse complement strand
GAACTCGATTCATCCAATATTGAGATTTCTGAATAAAATTTACAAAAACGTCTCTTTTTCTTATGGGAAATACGTGTGCCGCCTTCACGGGGCTTGCGGCACCTCTAAATATTTTTTTTTTTTTTCGAAACAAAAAATATGCATTTATTTTTTTGTGGATTCGAACAAATTTCCTGGCGTTTTGCATTAAAATTTGGAACAAAATTTTTTGGACCACCCTAGTGTCACATGCTTGAACAAAGGAAATGAATTACTGTTTGCTTGCTAGAAGTGCGATTTCCGTGGATTTCCATGGGAAAATTGCGATTTTCACTGGGAAAATTCATGAATGTCGTTCCGTCGACAGCAGATTCGGAATCCCCGTTGAAAAATACATAACAAATTTGTGTTACATGCTCGAGCAAAGGAAATGAATTACTGTTTGCTTGCTAGCAATGCGATTTTCGTGGTTTTTCATCGGATAATCGCGATTTCTACTAGAAAAATTGATGAATATCGTTCCGTGAACAACCAATTCGGATTCCTCGTTGAAAAATGCGTAAAAAACATGTATTAAACATTTCAATATATTTAACAATAAAATTTGGTGGTCGAGAAACGTATTTTTTCGGTTAAACCTCGTTGAAAACGCGTGTTTTTACTTAAGAAAGAGTGAAGATGGCATAGCGAGGAAAACGGATTTGAATTCCTCGTTAAAAAATACATCGAAAACATGTATTGCGAGTTGCTTTTAACTAAAATCCTCCATATGCAAAGGTTTCGGCACTTTTTTTGCCGTTTCAGTCCACTGTGAGCCGGTTTCCTGCAAAATTTTTTGGCACAACAATTTCCCGATTGCTTGGACTAACAAGCCCGCCTGAACGTTCCAATGAAAATTCGAGAAATTACTTCCATTTTTGAGGTACTTCAATCTTCAGTAGGAGCCTTTATTTGTTTTTATGTAGCAATTTGAAGTCTGAGAAAAGTAAACGGTATTTGCCGATCCACTAAATAGCCAAAATTTGAAAAATTTCATTTCCCCTTGAGCTGAGTGAAATCCTAGCCAATGACGTCTGAATCCGATAGTAATCACTTGCTGCAGTGGTCCGACGCGAAGTAGATAGAATGCGGTTTGAGTCAGACAGCTGAGTGACGAGGCCTGAGGTTATTTCAACTATCAAGAGTCAGTGGACCGGGCAATTGAGAATCCAGGCGTTCTCGATGCAGACCTCTGTTCCCTATCGATAACTCATTGATCCCTTCTGATTCACGATTGACATTTGAAACCTTAAAAATTACACAAACATTACTTAGTAATACAAACAAAAATTGCTCTGCAAAATCCTTTTGAAATATTGACAGAATTCTCGGGTTATTTCAGCATAAGTGCCGTCCGATTTTATTCCGCTCCTCCTCATTAGGCGATCGAAGATTTTTCGCTCTGGAAATTCTGTACGGAGCTACGTCGTCATTTGGAATCAGCATATCTATTTTCGCGACTGTATATACATCCCGTTTCCCGATTTTATTCCTCCAATGAATACATTCCTACTAAAGTTTAAAAGAATATATATTGAATTTTTAACGGCAATCTAGCATGCATATATAAAGAGATAGGAATAACTACTGGATAAGAGTTGGAGTCTCATTGTGACGAAGGATGGAGAAAAAAATAACGAGCAAGGCAGAAAAGAAAAAGTGGTGGGGGGAGCACGCGAAGAAGAGAGGTGAAAAAAGAGGAGTGGAAGAAGTGGAGAAGAGATAGAGAGTAGGAAGCCTTACCCTGCACTTCCCCTGACATCCTTTTGAATGATGGAAATTTACACCGTGATTTTTTTGATGTTGGGCAACCAAACATCAAGAAAGAAGTTGAAGTAGAAAAATCCTCCTTTTCTCAAGAATAATTAATTCCGAATCATTTTTTTGGAATACATACAACAAAAAGTACTTCGCGCTTTAAATTTCCAAAATTATAAGCACATCATTGAGTTTTTATCAGAAAGGATTAATTTTAACTGAAAATATCAATATAAAACAAGGGCAATAATTTTTCACAGTAAAAGGCAATTTTTTAAATGAATAGTTTGAAGTGTATCCTAATAGAAGAAATTCCAACTAGAACTATGGGATTTCCAGAAAAAGATGAATTTTCAATCAAAAAATTCGAATCGAAGTCAAAGACTCAAATTTCAATTAAACAGAGTTTTTGAGGAAGAAAAAAAGGAAGTAGGAAAAAAAGGAAAATTCTCATCAGATTTTTCTACAAAATTTGAAGGAGTCGATTTTCCACCAAGGAAAAAAATTCCTAGACCAAAAACAGCGTTATGAAATCTTGGAATAAAAAAGATGGGGATATAGATAAATCAAATTTCAACAAAATAGTTCTATTTTTAATCAAAGAGATGAATGTCACACCAAACAAATTGATAATTGAGGAAGGAGTTCAATCAACCAAGCAGTTGCATTTATTACCAAAAAAGGATTCTTCAGTCAAGAAGAAAAAAATATCGATTTTTACAGAACAGTTAAATTTCTAATTTAAAAGGATTACTTTTTGACACAAGTGTTGAATTTTCAACTGAATAAGAATAATTCTCAGCTCAAGACAGCATAATTGAATTTCCAGTTCAGAATTTTTCACTCAAAAATACGAATTCGCGACACTATTTTCAACACGAAAATATGAATTCTCAACAAAGTAGTTGAATTCTTTAATAGATTGGCCTAATTTTCAAAAAATGAGTCGAATATCGAAACGGGGAAGATTTTTCAGTGGAAAAGAAATTGCATCCAAATTGTGTTATGAAGCCCAAAAGATGGATTTTGTACAGAACAGTTGAATTTAAAAGAAAGAAATATAATTTCCAACTTGAAATAACAACTTCTGAAAAAATTGTCGAATTTCGAACTTGAGACAGTTCGTATCTAACCATAAATAGATTGTATAGATTTTCAGTTGGGAATTCAGTTTTTAACGGGAGAAACAAAAATGCACCGGAATAGTTGAATTTCCGATAAAAAAAGGTTTTTTAACTAAAGAAAATGATTATCAACAATTCAATTGAACTTGCAAAAGAGAAAGTGCATTTGCAACCAAGCAATATTTTTTCTAACGGAAAATTTAATTATTAATTTATAGCAGTAGGAGCATACATAAATGCTTTAGTGATATGTTTATATATATAATTTTTTTGATAGTATTTGGATGAACACTACAAAACCTGTTGAGAATTAAGATTTTTGAATGAAAATCCGCGTATTTAAAAAAAACCTAAGCTATTCATTTTAATATTAAACTTTTGGATTTAAAATACAATTCCGCAGAAAAGAAAAATTTGAGTTGAAAATTTAACTTTTCGTGTCAAATTTTCATTTTGGGTTCGAAGGTTCAACAATTTTCGGAAAATTCAATTATTTGGTTGAAAATTTCAAATACTTTGATAAAAAATCACTTTTTTTTTAGAAATCACATTTTTTAGACAGAATTTCCTTAATTTATTACAAATTTGTTTTATTTGTTCATAAATTAGAAAATGCAGTGGGAAGATCAAATAATTTTTCTAAAATAATGCTTTCTAATGAAAATCCATATTCGTAGTTGGGAATTAATATTTTTGGCTGAGGATTCCGACTTTGTTAAAAACAATACCTAATTCATCAACCATTTACTTGGAAGTTAGACTATCTTGTTGGAAATTGATTTTCTTCTTCAATTCACCTCATTGCTCCGAAATCTAGCTCTCTTGTTGAAAAATCGTTTCTGGTTTGATCTAATATTATTTTATCTGTCACTATCCCATTTTCCTTGGGTAGAGATTAAACCATTTCTCGGGTTAGAGTTCATATGCATAGGCTAAAAACTCAAATGTTTGGTAATAAATTCAACTATTTTGTCAAAATTTCATTTTTCTTCGTGGGATTTTTCAAATTTTATTTATTTGTTTAAAAAAACCACTGTTTTCACCTGTATTTTATTCTATTTTATTCAAGAGTTTGACCATTTGGGTCAAAAGTGTAACTATGAAGGTTAAAAATTCACGAAATCAGTTGCAAAATCCAATTCGATTCTGTTAAAAGTCTAACTGTTAGTCAAAAGTCATCTTCTTTGGGTGGATATTCTAGTATTTTGTTCATGATTTCTCCTTTTGTTAAAAAATTGAACTATTCTATCAGGGTCACATTCATTGGTTGAAAAAAGCTTTTTTGTTAAAAATTGTACTCTTCCGCAAAATGCCTCGTTTTCCTACCTTTAACTTAAATAATCTGGTTCTAAACGCATCTTTTAAGCAGAGAGCACTAACATTCATATTAAAAAATTATCTTTTTGGATTGAATAACGATCTCTTTTGATCAAAAATTTTTTTTGGTCACGTGGGCACATTAGCAACTAAGCTCATTAGAAATCCAAAAATTGCGGGATAAACGTAAATTCCGTGAGTTCCGCTACGTTACCTTCAGAGGAGGGGGGGGGGGGCTGTCAACTGAACTACGGTTGTCAACGTGAGGGGAAAAGGAGAGTGCAAAAAATACAAAGAATTGTTAACATAGTTTATGGACGGTCGCTTATAAACTCAAATCATTTGCACATAATTTCAATAAACACACTGTTAATTTCTTTTATTCGTAAATGGAGCGTTCATTTATGACAAGAGGAATGTTAATTTATTGACTAAACAACGAAGCCAAACGCGAGAATTTGGTAAACACGAGATTATTGTAAATTCGTTTGTTCACAGAGGTTAACGAGGTCCAAGTCACGAACTAGTCGACTTGCGGATGATGGTATGTATGGTACAATAGGGGTAAGTGGGGCAGAAGGTGTGGGGAGTTTATAGAGAATCTGATATATGTTTCAACTAGTCATTTACTCAAGCCCTCTCCTTTTCTCCCGTATTATTAGGGCAATGGTCTCTCTGGCAGAGCGACAATAATTTGTGCATCGTAATTTTATGCAATTATGCGTATTACCGCTTACGCGCGGAATCCACGAGGATTTCATTTGCGTTTGTGTGGCGTCCCTCTTCTCCCTCAACCCCTGACTCGGCCATCATTTCACCTTTTCGGTTTGTCCAACGTATTTTCTCTTGTCCCCTGGCCCCTTGCCCCTTTACTCTCCCAACCCCTCAACTTTACCCCTTATCAATTCACCTGTACCCCTTCCCCCTAACTTTTACCCCTACCCCCTGACCTTTACCCCTTACCCCCTAATGTTTACCCCTTATCCCCTCAGCTTTACAAATCCCCCCCCCTACCTTCACCCATTACCCCCTCACCTTAACCCCTTACCCCTTGCCCAGCTACCTCACCCCTATCCAATGTTCAATGCGGTACCTTGTTTCACGGTGAGTCGGCCGTGCGTTAACGCCCATTCGTTACCCGTTTACATTATTATTAAAGCGTATTTACATGGCCAGTGGCATGCACCCTTCGTGTGGAATTTTAATTCTGCGTTTCGGACATCACGTTCGTAGGCGTGAACGGACGAGAGCTTTGCCACGAGCCGATGTGAATTGAATTTTGGTGACAATTCGTTTCCGAGCAGGTAAAACTTAAATGCTGCAAACTGGGGAATATTGAATTGTGAGCATTGGAAGACAAAAAAGGGACGAATAATGATTTTTTAAATCAAACCAGTTCTTCATTTCTTTCCTAAAATTTTAAGTGGCTTTTTGTATTATTCGAATGGAATAAATGAACTTTAGTGAAGAATTTTTATTATTCGCATTATCTACTCTAGAATTGATTATAAATCTCTCTTATTCTCGGAATAGAGAAATGAAGACTGATTTTATTGTTCCCAGTCATCTACATCGAACCATTTCTACAATTTGGGAGGTTTCACATGTGGTAAATCTCATCTTCGGTGGTCTTCCCCTTGTGGAATCTCTCCCTTGTGGCATCTCTCCCGAGTATATTTTGAATTTCGTGATAAGCCTATATTGAACTGAATCATCTACCTGCGGCATCTCTCTCCCCATCAAAGGGGCAAAAGTGCGGCATCTCTCCCTTGAGAGAAATCCGAAGTGGCAGAATACTGTTTATGCAAATGATGTATGTAAAATACCATTTCCTTTTCCCAAATCTTGTAGGGGATGGAATGGCACCCCTGTGACAATCTACTCAGGAGAGATGCCGCAAATGAGATTTGCCGAAACATGCCACAAGGAAGACTTGCTGCAGGTAAGACTTGCCGTGAGAGAGACCTAACGCGAAATAGATATGCCGCAAGGGAGACTTTCTGCAGGTGAGACTTGCCGTGAGGAAGACTTGTCGCAAAAGAGACATGCCGCAAGGAAAACTTGCTGCAGATGAGAATCACCGTGAGGAAGACTTGCTTCAGGTGAGACTTGCCATGAGGGAGACTTGCTCCAGGTAAGACTTGCCGTGAGGAAGACTTTCCGCAAAAGAGACTTGCCGCAAAAGAGACATGCCACGAGGGACACTTGTCGCAAGGGAGACTTACCGCGAGGGAGACACGCCACATATGAGACTTGCCGCAAGGGAGACTTGCTGCAGATGTGACTTGCCGTGAGGGAGACTTGCTTCAGGTGAGACTTGCCGTGAGGTAGACTAGCCGCAAGAGAGACTTTCTTCAGGTGAGACTTTCCATAAGGGAGGCCTTCCGCAAAAGAGACATGCCGCAAGGGACACTCGTCGCAAGAGAGACTTGCCGTGAGGGAGACACGCCACAGATGAGACTTTGCCGCAAGGGAGACATCCCACAGACACTTTCTGCAGATGAGACTTGCCGCAGATAAGACTTGCCACGTGTGACTCGATATGGACCCGGCGAAGAGCACCTCATATGAAATGGAACCATCTCCTTACTGTTGGGTAAAATGCAGTTCAGGGGGAAAAGGGATCGAAGAGATTCTCGCCGCATAATTACCTTTCGTAATTTTGAAATAAAATTCTGATTCTTTTAGGATAATATTTAACTCAATTTTTGATGAAGGTTCATTTTTTCTGTTCAGCAAAAAAAAAACAACAATTTTTGAAATAATATTCTGTTCTAATATTAAGATGATAATTTTTTTTGTCTACTGGTGCTATAAATATCTAAAATAATAAATAATTTAAATATTGTTATTTCAAAGTTGTAGAAAAATGACTTTCTAGCTCCGCTGGGATTCGAACCCAGGTCCTACGGGTTTCCGGTTTGATGCTCTAACCCACTAAGCTACCGAAGATTCATTTTCCACAACCCCCTACAAGCGAATTTCGACGAAATTGTTATCCTTGTAAGGTTTTTCATTCATCCAATATGAAAGTAATTTTCTATTAATTTTGATGTTATGATTTTTCTCAGGCAAATATAATAATATTAGGATGTTAAAGTTTTTTGTCTACTGGTTCTATAAATATTTAAAATATTAAATAATTTAAATATTGTTATTTCAGAGCTGTGAAAAAATGACTCTCTTACTCCGCTGGGATTCGAACCCAGGTCCTACGGGTTTCCGGTCTGATGCTCTAACCCACTAAGCTACCGAAGATTCATTTTTCACAACCCCCTACAAGCGAATTTAGACGAAATTGTTATCCTTGTAAGGTATTTCATTCATCCAATATGAAAGTAATTTTCTATTATTTTGATGTTATCGCTTTGACCAGGCATATATAGTAATATTGAGATGTTAATGTTTTTTGTCTACTGGTTCTATAAATATTTGAAATAATAAATAATTTAAATATTGTTATTTCAAAGCTTTGAAAAAATGACTCTCTAACACCGCTGGGATCAAATCTGGCCTAAAGAAAATAGATCGATCCTATATTTTCGGAACTTGATCTAATTGATGTTGAAAAAAAAGCAACCTCTGAGTTGTTACAAAATATGCAGATCAATAAATACATTCAAGCAAATTCATAGACCCTCTTCTTATACTTTATACTTACTGAGACCTCTAGGAATATATGCAGAAGGAGAACTTACCTAGAACAGAAAATCAAACAGTCCTTTCAGTTATCAAACGATTCAATTATAATAAAATCATGAATTATCTCAGAAAATTTTAAAATGCGAAAATAACGAAATGGAAAAAATTGGGTTTTTGAGAAGATCAACTTTCAATCTTTTCATAAAAACCTACGCCTCAATTTTTTTTTTTTTTTCGAACTGAGTTCCTAATGGCGCGTTACAGTACTCACACTTGGCGGGTAGGGGTTAGGCGGAAGAAAGTAAAACCAAACCGCGCAACGAAATTCCAACACTTTTGATGAAGAACATTACAGGCATGATATTTGATTTCGTAACTTTCTTCTAACCAGGTGTCCCAGAGAGACCTTACGTGTTTTTTTTTGCCGGTCAATTTCGGAAGACGACCAGTCTGATTTCCACTGGATTCAGACGTTTCAACTTTAAAGGGGGAGAGAGAAGGGGGAGATGATGCCGGGAACTACGGCTAAAAATATGGGTAAAAATTTGCTGGAAAATATAATCCTTTCTATTTAAATTCAGTCATTTTGGTAAAAGGTGATCTTTTTTTGACAAAAATCAATATATTCGGTTCAAAGTTGAACTATTCTGTTGAAAATAAATTTTCCGAATCGAAAATGTAAATATTACTCCTTTGGGTAAAAATTTACCTTTCAAGTTCAAAATTCAACTATCTGGTTAAAAATTGATCTTTTCCGATTGAAAATAGAACTATCCTGTTAGGGTTTCCTGTCTTTAGTTGATTCATAGTCTTTTCTTATAAAATCCACTTTGTTGATTTGAAAATCATATTAATGGATGATAATTCAAATATTTGGCTCAATATTGAACTCTTTTGTTCAACATTCATTTTTGAAAATTAATATTCTTAATTGAACATTTTCCTATTCTAGTTCTGAGTTTATCGTTTTTAGTGAGGAGATAATCTTTTTTCGTTGAAAACCGATCCTTTTGGGTTCAAACTGCCGATGTTTGGTTCAGAATTCATCTATTCTTGTCGATCTTCACTGTTTTATTGTATAAATTGAAATCTTTTCGCTTTAAAAAACATCAACTATTACATGTTTTGCAAAGAATTCATTTTTTCGTTTAAAGACTAGTATCTTCTTCATAGGGGATTTATTTTTTTATCCGAAAATCCAACTATTCTCTTTCCAGTAAAAAATTATTATTTAGAAGTATTAATGTTGAAAAAACATTTACTTTGTCGAAAATTCATCTTTCTGGTTAGAAGTAGATCTCCTCAGTCAGATATAATCTTTTTAGCTGGAAATGCAACTGTTCGGTTGCTAATTAATCTATTTTGGTTATAGATTCAGTGAGTTTAAAAATTTTTTTTTTTATTTGAAATAAAAAATTATTGGAATGAAATATCAAATAATTTTAGTCTGAAATAACCCTGTATAATAAAAATTTTATATTAATTGGTTGGATATTCATCGACTTGATTGAAAATTGGACAACTTTGTTCAGAATCAATTTTTTGTAAAATTCACGCCTTTTGTTAAAAATTAAATATTCCATTATTAAGTAAATATTATTTCTTCAAGGATTTGAAACTGGAAAATTCAATTGTTTGTCAGAAAGATATCTAAAAGAAATAAAGAGTTGACCGACCAGCTTTGTAAAAAATTAAAAATTCCATTTTCCAGCAAAACAGTGCGAGATACAAAAAAATGCCACATAGAATAACTGTTAATTTCGAAAAGATAAACAAATTTATCTTTTACTATTTTTCGATGAGAAGTAAAGTTTTCGTTTCAATCATGATAACGCACTTGACAGAAAAAAAATTTTCAGGTCAAACAGAGACAAGTAGAAATGTTATGCAAAATTATTTACAAAATTATTCAAAATTGATTACAAAATTACTATTTGCAAAATTATTCGCTTCAATCATCTTCCAATAAGACGCATTTTTTGGTTACAATCGTGATAACGATTTTCAAAAGATCAAAAATATCATTCGCCGGCCAAAGTATGCAAGATATGAATCTCGAGGGCGAGTACTGAAACAAGAATGTGTTCCTTAACCAACAGAGCCTTGAGTAAATAGATTTGAAACTTTTCAGGATTGAAAATCGAAAACAGCTTATTGATCTTACAAAAATTGGAAGTTTCGAACAGGTTTGAAGTATTAGCAGTATTTCATATTATGCATTATACTATAAAATAGCACGATCAAATGGAGAATGAGGAAAAAAATCGCACAAATTCAATGAGTGTGACTAAGATATACATAGTATTAAGTCAGAGGTGTCCAACGCGTGAGGAACGGTGTAAATAACTTTGTCTCGTAAATCCCCTCTCTCACCACCTTGGATGCTTCCATGCGGTGATCGCGATGTGGGAAATAAGTCCTCGGCGGCCGGGCTGTGTGAACAGTGCGCGCAATAGGCGTGGTCAGGCGTAGTCAGACGAAGCCTGTGGTGGAACGAGGGGCGAATTCTTGATGAAGCGCTCGGAGTAGGGGAAGGAAGGAAAAGCGCGCCAACCGTGCGTTGGACACCCCTGTATTTAGTGTATTCAGATCTGTTATATCACTTATTACTTTGAAAATACTTATATATTTAGCCCGTATGAAGATTGAAGATTATTTTGGTTCGCAGCTCCGTTGTTTAGTATGCAAGATAGCAACTTTCTAGCGTATATTCTGTCACTTTATATCCACGCATATAATATGTGTCCTCAAGGGAAACCTCAGGACAAAATAATGGGATCAATCAATAATTGTCAGTGGAATGATATTTATAATAAGACCGAATTCTGGAAAGATTTATAGGAAAACAGGACTTCGTAATAGGTTCCCATAAAATGGGTCATTGTCGTAAAAGTGAACGGAATCTCGTTAGTTGGACGACCTCTTCGAAACTTGTCTCAAGGGCCCGTAGCCGGAAAGTCAGGTTGCGGGGGCGGGAAAATGAGAGTGATATCGAAATTGGCAATATCGCGAATCTGACGCCCTCTCGCCTTCGGGTTTGCCCGTATCGATCGGATCTGCTCCCAAAGTTTTCAGCTTCCTCGAGGAAGATTTTCTCTCTCTAGGTAAAATGAGCGAGAGACCTTACCAGTTAGTCGCGAGACTCTTCGCGAGCGCCGGAAGTCAAGCCTCGTTCCCTTAAGAAGGGAAGAACGAGAGCGCGCCGCGCAAGTTGGGGTGCGAGAAATTTAAACTCAATTACCCTTGATTTTCACGAAAAATCTTCTTTCCTGAAGAGCGAGAAGAAAAGCTCTACTCCATCTCTCTTTCTCTCCCTCTAGTGGAATCGAGGTGCGTCAATGGAACGCAGAAAGTCTTCGCTTGAATCCACGGTGGAGGCCCCACGCAGACCGGAACCAATCTTCTCAACTCAATGGGAATTTTCCAACTTCAATTTCCGCGTTTCTTAGCTGGACGTTTAGATGAAGCGGCGTGGAGATTGAAGATTAAAGTATCGTGTAATATTTAGCGTTTAAGATTTTCGAGAGGTATTAAATGTTTCATTGCACTTCGCTCACAGTAAGAACGAAGGTGTAAACTCTGTTGCAGGTAGAATTCCATCGGTATTTACTTTCCCTTGGTAGTGCAGTTCCAAATATCAGAGTTGTTTGTTTTGTTTTAAATTTCTCTATCCAGCACCAGTGATAAACTTTCCTTTTGTTTATAAGGTAGCATTTACAATATCGAGGGTGATTCCTATTGCAGTTAAATGCTACCATGAGATAGGTGTTTGTTTTACACTTTATTTCTACTTTACTTGGAGGACTAAAACCAGGGAGAAGGTTTTTTTATAAGTAGACTTTGAAACAGGAAACTGTTGCACATCAATCTGATGTTTAAACTTTTTCTCTACGACTTTCGTCTGTGGAAGCATTGTCAAAGTTGCCTACTTGGGCACTATCCGCTTCCAGAGTAGGGCATTGGACGAGATTGAGGGCGTGTCCAGTGCCCTCCTCAATCTCCTTGGACCATCTCGTCCACGAGATTTTTTTCTTTGTGGAAAGGATCCAATTATAAAAAGTCATTTTTTCAATCGATAAGATCAATTCCTAACCTGTGGATTACTTCAATTCTTATTGAAATAATATATCTCGAATCGCAAAAATAACTTTCAACAATGAAGTTCAACATCCACTACCTAATAATTTAATGCTACACAAAAAAGATTCACTTCAAACCAAAAAGATAAGTTTTTTATCACATAAGACGACACTTGATCAAAAAAAGTGAAGTTTGAACAAAATCAAACAAATGCTCAAATAAAAAGATAAATTCTCAACAAAAATAATAAATTTTCAGCCAGCAAAATTGATCGATAAAAAAGCAGTTGACATTCAGCCCAATAATTACATCATTAATCAAGAGGATCAACTTCGAATCGAGAAGATCAATTCCTTAGCAGCAAAGTTATCCCAAATAGTAGCATTTTTGAACAAATTAATTAATTTTTAACTTAAGTAATGAATTTTTAACCAGATGATGCCAGTTTAAGCTGAGGGATTGAATTTCAAACAAAGGAAATTGAAATTTAAGGGATAGATCTAACTTCCTACCAAGTCGTTAAATTTTCAACCAAAACATTTGATTCAAAAAGAAAAATGCACAAGTGGAAATTCCAGGAAGAAAATGGAATTCAAAAACAAAGATGTAATAGTTGATATTTCAAGCAAAGAAATGAATTTTGAAACAAGAAGATCAATTTTCTACTAGAAAAGACGAGGAATTCTGGTTCTCTCAATAGAGAGATTCATTTTTAACTGAAAGCGAAACTAATCATTAACCAAATATCTAATATTTCAACTAAAAAAAATTTGATTCCCACAGAAAAAAAAATTAATTGAAAACCCAGAATTCGCATTTCCACCAAAAGAGTTGCAGTCTCAACCAAAATAGATTTCTTGGCCAGATAAGAGAAAATTGTTAGCGAAACTTTTGAATTTAGAGGCAAAGAGGAAATGAAATTTCCACAAATAGAATGAGGAAATAACAAAATGTGAATTTTTAATCGTGAAGATAAATGTGATACCAAATAATGGGAGTTTTTGATTGTATATATGAATTTCAAACTAAAATGATCAATCTTTAGCCAGAAATATGTTTTCCTGAAAAATTGGTTTAATTCCCAAACATATAGTTAGGTTTTTTACAAGATAGTATAATATTCAACCAATAAAATGACTGATAAACTAGGTATGTAAATATTCAACCAAGAGAAATCATTCAATAACAAAGAAGGGGCATTTCAACCAACAAAACTTGTCAAAAGCTGAATGTGTGAAAATTCAACCAAAAAGAATGATTTGAAACAGTAAAGAGCCATTTTCAATAACGAACAATATTTTCCAGCTTACTAGATGATTCTCTAAGTGAAAGTATCCATTATTGACGAAGAAGTTTAATTTTAAACTTGACAGCTTGGTATGTAGACGTTCATGAATTGGACCACATTCTACGTGCCACAGTGGAAGACGCAGACCTCTTTGCGAAGAAAAGTCAGCCTCATCCACTATGCCATCCAACAGCCTCCCTGGCCAGGCTAGACTAGACGGAGCGGTCCTTCTGAGGTCATCAGTAAGATATCCACATTCGGCATATTGTCCTAGTGTGTAATACAGCCTCAGAAGAATCCCTCCGTCGACCCTGACCTGGCTGACAAGGCTGCTGCTAGATGGCACAGTAGTCGAGGCTCACTTTGCGTTGCGAAGAGGCCTGCGTCTTCTACTCTGCCATATAGTATACCCATGGCTTAGGGAGGGAGGCTGCCGGGTGGCGTCGGGGTTGAGGCTCACTTTGAAGTTCAAAAAGGCTCATGTTTTCTACTATGTCAAGCAGCATCCTGGCACCCGAGAGATACGCATTCAGCACGCATTTAGATTTCGATGCGCGATTTGTGAATAAAAAAGAGAATCTTCTTGAATAACAGTGTCGCATATTAGTTTGATACGATTTCGGAAACAAACTGATCAAAAGGCATACACTGTATAGGTGGTTGCTGTCACCTCCATCTCGGTTCTTCTTTTATCAGTTTCATGTAAAGTTAATGATTCTACCCATTGATATTATAAATTGCCTAATTCTTTCTCAATTACAAAAGAAATTCGCTCTTTTCCCCTCATGCATGCATGATTGTCTACTAGCCATTTTCCTTTGTTTACTTTTTCTCTCGAAGAAAAAACAATATTTTTATGATTTGCATACAGATAGGAGCTTCCGACGAACAAAGCGTTCTAAATCGCGTCATCCCTTCAAAAGAAGTTTAAGCTGAGTTCCCCATAATAAATCGTTCTATTAAAGTCGTGAAGCCAAGCCGAACTTGCTTTTCACGTTAAGGATAACCGCACCCATCTCTGTTTTCGCTTACACGCTTATGGCGTTTGTGACAACGAAATTCTAAATTCTCTTGGACGGATAAGGTAGATAGTTTCTAAGTTTCCAGGGGACGAGTATCTCCTGTTGCTTGCATACGTGTTCCCCCTTGAGGCTCTTGCACGTCGGCGGTGTAATGCGTTCACGAACCGCATCAATTCGAACCCGTTCCTGTTTAATCGCTCCTCTGTATACTTATAGGAAGGCGATTCTTCAACTTTTGATCCCAAGTATCAAGTCAATCTAGAGCTCTGGTGGCTCAGGCCATAGCACGTCAGACTTCTGAGCAAGCAGGCTGGGTTTCGATCCCTTGTCACACACTGTAGGCTGTAGGTCCCCTCGAAAGAGGCTGTCGTTCTTTCAAGTTGTAGGCTTCATGTCGGGCGATCTATGCTTGGGGGTTACTAGTTGACTTAAAGAAGACTCAACAAAGAGTCACGTTGGCCAGGAAGGCTGCCCTTATGTCATAGTGATTGAAGCTCAATTTGCTCTGCAAAGAGGTCTGCGTCTCCCACTGGCCATGTAGCATGCCTGACACACGGGAAGGTACATTCTCAGAACGTTGAGGAACAACGAATGAGCGGACTCGGCTGACGATCGAGAATTAGGTAGCTTCTATTTTTCTCATCTTGTCCTACCAATTTAGAAAAAAATTAGAAGTCCTCTTTCAGACTTATATAGGCGGAGTTACACGTCTCTATTGATAAAGTTAAAAAAAAT
Source organism: Neuroterus valhalla (assembly GCA_011762715.2). Classification (NCBI taxonomy): domain Eukaryota; kingdom Metazoa; phylum Arthropoda; class Insecta; order Hymenoptera; family Cynipidae; genus Neuroterus; species Neuroterus valhalla. The sequence continues at coordinate 8,468 of WSXT02168397.1, read as the reverse complement.
GTTGAGTCCGAGTTAGACAATTTTTGTCGCACTGGAAGGTCAAAATTTGTGGAGGTCAAAATCGTCAAATTTCGAATTCAAGAGTATTAGGCCTCCAGATGAGTATAACCAAGCCAAAGATTTGTATACTTGAGTTTATGCGATAGTGTCTATTCTGGAAATCAGTCCCGCAAAAGGAAGTCGATTTCCGCCTTACAAAGCCGAAGATAGGTTGAATTCAATATCCCAATCCCCTCCTGGGCTGGGGTTAAATCTTAAACTCCCGGTTACATTGTAGATCTCCGACCATAAAGCGGATTAGGACTGAATCTCGGGAGAGGAGAAGATTATTATTGAAGCCTCTGGAGAACATTTTATTCCTTCTAAAGGCAACATTTCTGCGTTGGAGGCAAATTGCCACATCAATGGTTGTTGAAGAACGGGATTTTACATTTTTCTACTTTTGATATCTGAGAACCTCTAAAAAGAATAGTTTTTGTATCGACATTTTTTAGTTTTCGGAAAAATATTTTTGAATAAAGCAGATTCTTTGAAGGCTTCATTTTCACTTTTCTTTTATAATCGCAAACGATTGGCTCATGGAAGAGATAGATTTTGAACCCTGAAAGATTTATCACTGAAGATATAAAGTAATTTTGAGCCAAATAGTTGCATTAAGAACTATAAAATCAAATTGATAAGTAAAAACGATGAATCCTCTTGAACCAAAGTGGAATTTTTAACAAAAATGGTGCATTCGATCTATGGAAGGTGACTTTACCATAAAAAATGGATTTTGCAATTAAAATATTAGATCCCTAACAAAATGGTAACATTTCCATCCTCTAACGTTCGATTTTCAACACAACATTTATTTTTCAACTAGGAAGATGAATTCCGAACCTACAAATATGCACTTTCAAATTTAAAGAATAATCCCCTAAAATCTTCTGTCTTAGCCTCCATCAATTTTTCACAAATTTTATTATTTCATTTTCAAATGTATTTTTCTTGATTAGAATAAACACTACGTATCGTGTTACAACATGACTAAAAACACGTTTGCATATATTTTTCTGGTAGAGAACTTGTGTCGATTTTTCCCCTAAGCTTGCGTCGTTAATCGAAAAATGCTTTGTTTCATTTTCAATACAGTTTTTTTATGATGAAGCAAAAACAACTTGTCCTTTCAAAAAGTAATGCATGCCAAATTTGCAGATCTCTCTTCGTTTTATAATTTTTGTTCCATCATATTTTTCCGTACCTTGCATAGTTCGACCAATGGATGAAACTTTCTATTTTCCATCTTTTTTTTGTGCAACTGAAATTTGAATTTTCGATTTCTTGAGAAAGTTCAAAAAGTCGTTGTAAAAATCTTGTAGGGCTCCTGAAAAGAAACATTTTTTCCCTTTTTTTCATATCGTGCGTACTTGGCTCAAAATTCTCATTTTCGTTCGTACTTTTGAGTTTTGAAAATGCGATAACCCTGATAATTTTATTTTTATCAGCAATCATCATAAAAATAAATTGTTTCGCTCTTGATAAAAATAGTCTAAGAAATTTTCCACAAGCGCTTACTTTCCGAATTTCATTTCAAAACAGCTAGCTGTCGAACTTGAATTTCAGTTGCGGACACCAAAAAAACGAACAAAAAAACAACCCAATACCTTTTTTTCTCCAAAAGTCATCGTGCAGAGACAAGACACATTCGTAAAATCCTGTTTAGGGTTCAGGGGGTCTCAAAACCGTTGTCTTTGTCGTAGTCTTTGTCTTTGTCTTTGTCGTAGTCTTTGTCTTTGTCTTTGTCTTTGTATTTGTATTTGTCTTTCTCTTTGTTTTTGTCTTTGTCTTTGTCTTTGTCGTTGTCGTTGTGGCTGTCGTTGTCGTTCTCGTTTTCGTTGGGTTGCTCTTTGGACCAAGTTTTAAATGACCAAAAAGGGAGGTCGGCTCACTTAACCAGCCTTTTTCGTTCAATGGTTATGGTTTTATCCGTTGAAATAAAATACTCAAAAACATAAAATTCCATTTTCCGATCAACCTATTGAAGGTACGAAAATAAGTTATGAAACTAAAATTGTTCACCCAAAAAAAGTTCTACAAATTTGCAACCAACCATTTTTCGATAGAACATGTAGTTTTTGTTTTATGTATAAGAATAACAGGAAAATTAAAAAATACATTTGTGGTCGAATAGTACGAGATAGGGAGAAAATGTAGAAAACCAGAATTGTTCACCTTCAAAAAATTGAAAAATTTTATCACAAATATTTTTCGATGGAACACGTAGTTTCTGTTTTATTTGGAAAAATAATATAGGAAAGATGAAAGAATTTTTTGTAGCCAAACGGTTAGAGATAGGAAAAGAATGTTTGGTAACAAAATCTTTTAATTTAGAAAAAACGTACAAAGTTTCATGCATACATTTTTTGATAAAACACGTAGGTTTTGTTTTATTAGAAAAAAGATATTGGAAATGAAGAAATTCATTTCATCGACAATCTGTACGAGATAGGAAAAAATGTAAAGAAAGAAAATCGTTCACTTTAGAATGATCTGTAAGGTCTTCATGAACGGTTTCTCCATAAGACGCATAGTTTTTGTTAGATCCATAAAAAACCATCATTTCGAATGAAAAAGTCGAGTTTTCAGCAACATGAACAAGATACGAAAAAATGTTGAAAAGGAAAGTTGTTTATTCTAAATAAAATAAGAGACTACCTTTCATAGATATAGGAGAGTACAAAGACCAAGTGCGAAGAACGGGTCGCATTCATTAGAGAGCGTGAAGCGCAAGATTTCATAAACGCGCGCCTTGGTCGCGCTGAAACTTGCGAGAACAGCGAGCTGCGCGCAATAAGAATGTGCTCGCGCGGCGGGCAGTTATTTTTGGTTCGAAATTGATCCGCTTTTTTGGAAATTCGACTCTGACGTTGAAGATTTGTTTCAATCTGGATTCGAAAGTTCTATTTTTCAGTTGAAATGTTTACTATTTGAATGGAAAGCATGTATTTTGTTGATAATTACCCTTCCTCATCAAGAACTATTCCCCACACTATCGGAAACAAGTAATTTTTTAGAAATTTGTTTGTTCTAGTTCAAATGTCGAATAATTGATTTAGTATCTAATATGATACTAATATGTCCTTCTGGGTTGAAAAATAAGCCTTCCAGTCGAACAATGATCATTTTTGTTAAAAAATTAACTTTTTGGTTTGAAACTCATCTACATATGTGGGTTCAAAAAACGGCTGTTTTTTTTTTCATTGATCAGTTTGAAAACTGAAATCTTTTCCTAAAAATTTGTATCTGGGGAGGAAATCGATTTCTCTGTAAAAAGTTTATGATGTTCGATCACATTTAACGTGTAACTTGAAAACAGAATACTTCCCCAAGAATGTGCATTCTCGGGTCGAAAATTATTTTTATTTTGTCGATATCCATCATGCTTGATTGGTATGTATCTTCCTTGTTTATTATTTATATATAACGATTCAAAAATCATCTGTTTTTCTAATCATCTAATGTTCAGCATGAAAACTGTACTCTTTTATTGGGAATTTTACCTCATGAGTAGAACAGTAATCTCCACATCTAAAAATTTATTACTTCTGAGTTTAATTCTTTGGTTCTCAATGCGGACTACTTGGTTAAGAGTACCTTCATCCCTTCAACTATTTTTCGTGATTATAAAGGAAAATAAAAAATAACGCCTTCAAAGAACCTTCTTTTCCCGAGAATCTTTTTCCGCAAACTAAAAACTAAGAACTAAGAATTATGGAAGTGTACCGTTGCAGAGCGATCTTCCAGAAAATACGCAAATTTTGTACGAACAACCGTATTTATCGGTGTGACGTCCTGTCTTAAATTTATAACGTTGTTCATGGGTGACTCTCACAAAACCCTAATAATCAGAAATTCCGAGTTGAATAGCTCAATAAAGAAAAAATTTCACTCCTTCATTTAAAAATCTGTAATAGCTACATGCAAAATGTTTTTTTTTTTGCTCCCTATAGCATTTTACGAGGCCATAAAAGGCTTCTGCTTAGAATTAAAAAAGTTGCAGGTTCCGTGCATGGTCGCACATTGGCAATAAAGTCGAATCTGTAGAAAGTGTTGCAACTCCATTTTGTTCTGTGAGACGTGTAGGTCTCACTTTTGTCGGGCTTTATACCGTATCCTATATCGGAGAAATCGGAATGAGCACACGGCGCCAAAGTATAAGAATAAAAGTTCTAGGCGAGTTTCGCACTTGAGAAGCTTCCTAAGTCCCAATCGCATAGCCTCTCGTGCTATTCGGACTGCTGGTTGCTTTTGCGAGTCTACTTGCAGGTTACCGACCCGAACTTAATACGTACACTTATCACGCTGCAATGATCTTGTTAGCAAGTTTTTCTCAACCAAGAGCTTTCGAGCTTAGCGACGGTTAAAAGGGTAAGCCCTTATTGGCTTCAGAAGCCTTCGAACTTCACGGTTGTCCATGGCAGAATCCAAATCTACTTTTACCTCTTTGCCCTTAAACCTCCGACTTTGCTGCCTTTACATCTCTAAAGCCATCTTCGAAAGAGAACAAGACGAGTCCAAAGAACTCTCACACTCTTAAGTCCGTTCAATTTCTTCAACTTCTATCCTGCTTTCTTGCTATTAAAACCCTTTGAGTTTACGAAAATGACTTAGCGTGGAACTTTCAAACTTATCGAGGTCCCCTTACTGCCTAACTTATCTCATTCAAGGAACCTGCTGTAGTTTATGACAATTCGTTCTCTATTACGTTTCATATCCACAAAAAAACACTAGCAGTCCTAAGGCCTAAAATATGACCGTAGTACTCTAAGTCCAGGAGCACAGTGGGACAGAATCCCGAAAAGCTAGCCAAAAGCAAAAAAAAGTATTTTTTTATACCTTTTTTTGCCAACGAGTGTTCCTGAAGATTTTGAGGACCTAATTTTTCAATCCAAAAAATTTCATCGCAGAGAGTTGACTTTGCAGCACGGTGCGAAGTTGACTACTTCTGCGCGCAGATGGATGCTTCTCGAACTGCCTTAAACGTTTGTAAGAATAAAAGGTGTTTATTATTGACTTACGCATCCATTCGAGTTCTTGAAACAAGTTTTGCAGTTTTTGCATATTGTTCATAAGTGTTCCTACTTAATCATTTGTAAGAACTTTCCACTATGAAACTTCATTCGTTTCCGAAAAAATGTTGAAAAATATAAGAGAGTACTTCGAAATTTTTTTACGAGGTGCATCGAAATTTTCACGTTCCTTATATTTTTTGAAACAACCGGAAAATAGAATCTTCTGAGGAAGGTTAATCAAATTCATTTAATCTTTTAATTTATGTTGCACGCAGAGCGTTAATTTTTTTCAAGTGGTTACACTGCAATAGACTATAAAAGCTTATTCAAATCAAACTAGGTCACCAGTGTTTCATTCTAATTTGAGTTCACTGAATTCAAGCGCGGTGACAACAATTTTTCTAAATTAGCTTAAGTTTTTGAAATAATTAATTCCTTAAATTCCAGGGCCTTGGACCAACAAGAAACATATTTTGTTGAATTTCTCACCAACATTTTGAATTTATATTATTTAATAACTATATTCCTGATAAGATTACACTGAAGCATCGGAAGAAAAAAACCCTAAATATTTCATAGATTGATCGATTTAGAGTGTTTCTCCATCATTTTTGGCGAAAAAATCTACCATGTGATCGACTTTTCAGATTCTTTGTATGAAACAGAATAGTGTTTATATTCGGTTTACATATCTCTCATATGAGAATGTGTTATATATAATCCACATTCAAATAAATATAAGAAATTTGAATCTTGAAGGCCTCAGAACCTGGAACTCAACAAATTCAATATCGGAGAAACGAAAGCTTATTCGGAGAATAAACTAGCACCATTGATTTTGACGTACTCAAATTAGCTTAAAAACAGGGGCCTCAGTTTGACAGTTATTTTCTGATTTCAAGATGCCTAAAAAATTTGCCTGATTTCACTCCTTTTCATAGATGAATACTAGGAAATGAAATATTAAAATTAAAATAATGAAATATTAGAAAATTTCTTTTAATAATGATATGATTACATTTTTTCATATTTTTGACTTCGGATTCGTTACTACTGAGTTGGAAAATCCCCTTATAGAAATTTGGAAAGGATGAAAAAATTGATAAAGAAAACTCGACCGCCATATTGGATCCGCCATTTTTTTAATAACGAATAATTTTTTTTAACGAATAACTTTGTTCATTTCAATAAATGATTCATTGATGACAAAATTAGTGAAAGAAGGTTATGAAAATTATATAAAGAATACCTGCAGTATTTTTCCTTGCATATTGTACGTTATTTCTTGAGATTCAAAGGAAACAACTATTGATTGCAGTTATTATTAAAGATTTTCGAATATTTTCTCCTAAATTTCGTTTTTCAGATGCAAATAATAAAAAAAGAAGGTACATTTTCAATTTAATTCAATAAACAATAAATTAACAACAAAATAAGAAAATATAAAAAATTAGCTGCAAGTTTCAGGTATTGGATAACATTTTTTTGGAGACGTCATAAACAAATTCATAACCATGCGCAAAAAGCTAGCCCAAATAAAAAAAAAACATCTTCCTACGTCCATTAGTTGATGAGATATCGAAATTTTTTTGAGTGTAAACGTGTGAATTCAATTTCTAGCGCGAGCGCTGGGCGACGTCAGTAGGTTCCCCCACTCTGTCACCGCAGACTACACCGTTTCGAGGCCTCTAATCAGTCACGATGATCTACCATACAATTAAAATGCACTGCGCCGTAAATTTCATGTCGATAAGTGCAACTTATGATACGTACTTGGGCCAAATTCGAGATTTGTATGTTAAAGATTGCCTGATCAGTAATTGAAAAAAATGCCCCCTCCCCTCCAACTTAATGAAAATCTCCCATCGAGAAATTTGTAGGAAGATAATGTAAGTCAAACGGCTTTAAAACCGATTTCCTAAAATGAATATTAACCGAGTTATTCAATTTGTTTATAAGAAAAAAACGTACGAAACGAAAAAGGCAGTTTTTTAGTAACAAATACCTTCTTTAAAAAAGTAACAAGTAACAAGTAACAAGTAAAAAGTAGCAAGTAACAAGTAACAAGTAACAAGTAACAAGTAACAAGTAACAAGTAACGAGTAACAAGTAACAGGTAACAGGTAA
>WSXT02168386.1:0-23461 GCA_011762715.2 Neuroterus valhalla | reverse complement strand
ATATTCCAAAAAAGAAGTAGAGTCAAAAACATAGTTTAGAGCGGTTTCAGATTGGAGAGTTAAAAAAATTTATTTGAAAAAATATAAATAATACAATATTAGAGAAGTAATTTCTCAAAGAATTAGTCTCTTGTCCCTATGTATGGATGAATACCGACTAACAAAGCAAGTGCATCCAGGTAGGGTAAATGGTAGCGTACCCAGAGGCAGACCAAATAAGAAATGGATTGAATGTGTGAACGAGACCCGAAAGAGGAGGAACATGAAGAGTTGTAGATACACACGATTTTGGATACTAATAATAATAATTATTATTATATTTTGGCAGAATATCTTCATTGACAGTACATTTTTCTATCGTGTAATACTATTCTTGTTTCTTTATCACTGCTTAAATTCAATCTGCCTACGATATCCAGCACTGGAACAAACAAGCGATAAAAAGCAGACTAAATGTATTGTCATACAATCATACATCCAGTATACCTGAAGATATCTCCATTATCTTTTAAGGATAAGAGACTAGTTAAAAAAAATGAAGATCAGTGGCATAAGGTGATAAAGTTGCATGGAGTGATCATAAGGCACTCATGTTCAGCACGTGTTTAACGAGAGCATAAAAGATTCAACAAAGAAACAGCAATTGAAGCTCCAAACCGAAAAACGAAACTGATTAATCCTCCTCTTACGATTATTTGATCTACTTTCTAGTTTCTAATCTATATAGAACATAAAATATTAAAATTACCTACAAAAATTCTCTCGCTATCCTCTAATCTACTTTTGTGCACTGGATAAAGAAGATAAAGATGATGAAATGATAGAATATATTGAATGAGATCTAGAACCTGAAACTATAGGATCTGAACAGAAGCACAAGCAGAAACAAATGCAATGTATGCAGACTGATAACAGAAAGAAGGTCAATAAGAATAGTGAATCACGAAATTTCTGAACTACTGCTCCTGGCCGTTTTCCCTTCGTATGAAGGAATAAAGTTTACGTAATCGATGCGTATGGAATTATGTAGATCGAAAATTGCGTTTATGCAAAGTTCACTCGTGCGTTGATCTCTTTCAATCACAGTTGTCTTTTGATACGCAAAATAGCCGCCGTTCTGTTTTGCATACAAGAGTTAATTGAACATTGATCTTCGAAACAGCTTTCAATTGTTCTGTTCAAAATGTAATAAACTGATAATATATTACCCTTGAAAAGATATTCGGAAAATTTTCAAAATATCGAATAGGAATTGGGGCCTATTTCACATAAAAATTTACCAAATTTGTGTAGAACCGATTTCAAAGTTCGAAGTTCTCAAGTAAAAATTGTAAAGTAACCTTTTTGTTCTTTTTTAAATTCACAGCTTCCAAAATAACTAAGAAATCAGATTTGTGCAGTAAATTTCGCATTCAATTTGTAAAAATTTGTGAAAAGTAATCTCTTAAAAAGAGTTCCTTTCATTCTTTTTTATCTAGCTTATAAAATGGAGAAAAATAAATTATTGATCAATTCTCAGTTTATTGAAACTACCGTACATTATTTTTGAAACTGATAATTTTTGTATCGATTAACATACAGAAGAGAATTTGTTCTATAACTTAAGATTTTATCTTATCTTCACTATCTTGATTTACCTTCAAGCATTTCTTTGCTGTTGTAAATGTTAAAGTTGTTTAAAGGGAACATATGCATTGTGCATATTAGACAATGAGCAAAAAGTAATATGCAGTAATCAGAGTGGCAACTTGACCGGGAAACCGGGAATTTGATTGACCGGAAAATGACCGGGAATTTGCTTGACTCAAACTAGACTATTAAAAATTCTACCGAAAAAATACGAGAAATGACCACTTTCTTTTTATGAATCAGAAATATATCTTATTATTTGATTTGAAAGTATTTAGATACATCTACCATATACGTCATGAGAGAAAGAATTTCTTATTTTCCCATTATAAGAAGAGCGTTTCGCAAATTTGTTGTTCTGTGAGATTTTTTTAAGCTGACTCAAATTTGATAATCGAATTGATGATAATGATCTTCATTTTTTCAAAAAAATGTGTTTATCACGTTTTATTTGCTTTTCCTTATTTATCTGACTTGGGACAGGGAATTTCAGAAAATAATTATAGTTTTTTTTTAGGGCAAGGAGGTTCAGTGAGGAAGTTTAATTTCACTTGGAGCAGGGAATTTTTCACATGGAACGAGAACTATTCGAACTAATTATAATTCGGATTTAGAAGAGAGCAATTTTAAATAATCGTTCCTCCAATCTAAAATTCGTCGCGTTTTCAAAGTTCCCTCTTCCTAATTTCAAATAAATAAAGTACTTCCAGCTTGTTTACATTGTTTATTGCAAATTCATCATTTTTGTGTTAAAAAATCAACTGCTTGTTTAAAATTTAAACTTGTTTGTTGAAAATCAAATTATCTTGTTAAATTTGCATTATTTCGATTCAAAATTCACCTCTGGTTTATATGGTAACTACTTTGTTAAAAATCAATTCATCTTTTCTGGTGAAAATTCAAGTGTTCAGTTGAACATTAATTTTTTAATTTGGGAATTAAACTATTCCTTTGAGAATGAACTTAGTGCAAAATTTGCCTTTTCTGTAGGAAATTATTCTTTATGATTGAACATTCATCTTTTTGCCTAAAATACATTTATTCATTTGAACATTCATCATTATACCTGAAAGTTTATCAGTTTGTGTTGAAAATCAATCACTTCAACTGAAAATTCAAATGCTTGATTTTTTGTGAAAAATTGATCTTTTCTTGTTGAAAATTCGACATTTCGGTGGGAATTTGTCTTTTTCAATTAATAATTCAAACATCTCGTTGAAACTTTAAACATTTTGTTGAAAAATCTCTTTTTTGTAGAAAATTATCTTTTTCTTCGGAAGTTGATATTCTTCTTCAAAAATTCTTCTTTACGGATAAGAATTCAATTTATACAGTCAAACCTTTTCCATTTTAGTCGAACATTCATCTTATTGTAAACTCTTCTGTTTGGTTCAAAATTAATTTTTCAAGCCAAATGTTTCACTATTCCAATTTTGTTTGAAAATTTTCATTTCTATGGTTCGAATTTCAAGCATTCTGTTGAAAAATTGTATTTTTTGGTTGGAAATTAATTTTTTTTTTAAATTGAACTATTCTTGTTAAATGTTCATCATTTCAGTTGAACATTTTGTCTTTCTGGTTTAAAATGCAACTACTCCAGTTAACAATTTACACTTTCATTTGATTCTTCGTCATTTCGTGCATAAATGTAATAATTTGTTTGACAGTTTTGTTTGTTTGTTGAAAGATAGTTCTTTTTGCTATAAGTAATTTTTTAAACTGAAAATTTAACTTATTCTAATTGGGAATTCCATAGTTTCTTTTAAAAATCTATTTGTTTGGTTAAACATTTTTTTCAGTTCAAAATTTGAGTAATTGAATTTTCATTTAGTAACCTTTTTAGTAAAAGTTGATTTATCTGTTTGAAAACTTAACTTCTACAGTTAAAGATTTTTTTTTAGTATAATAAACTTATGCTTGGTTTAAAATCGGTTTTAAAAACTAAAAATTTTACTGTTAGATCTTTGTTTGAAAACAATTTTTTTTTACTTTGAAATTTGAATATTTTATTGAAACATATTTTTCTTAGAAAATGATTCTTTCTATTTGGAAATTACTCTTCCTGTTTGAATAGTCACCTTCATGGTTGGAAATTGAAGTGCTCCAGTTAAATATTTCTCTTTTAAGTTGTAAGTTCATCTTCTTGTTTTGAAATTTAAATGTTCTATTTAACTTCTTTGTTGAGAGTTAAATTTTTATGTGAAAGTTGCATTATTTTGATTCAATATTCATCTCTGGTTGAAATTACAACTACTTTGTGAAAAACCAATTCATCTTTTTTTGGTAAAAATTCGAGTATTCAGTTGAACATTTTTTTCTGAATTTGAAAATTAAATTATTTCTTTGAGAATTTATGTAGCAAGTGCAAAATTTGCCTTCTTTGTATCAAATTCATCTTTGTTGTCAAAAATCCATCTTTTTTCTTGTAATGCATCTATTCATTTGAAGATTCATCATTATATTCGGAAATTCATCAGTTTGGTTGAAAATCAATTTCTTCAACTGAAAATGTAACTGTTTCATTTTTAGTGTTCATCTTGTTTTGACATTTAACTGTTCTGGTTGAAGATTCATAATGTTATTTGAAAATTCATCACATTGGTTGAAAAATTAACTATTTGATTGGTTATCCGTTTTTTTTCTTGTTATCATAAATTAATTCTTTCAATTGTAAGTTTAACTGTTTCAATTTTTGTAGAAAAAATTATATTTTTTGTTGAGAATTAGATTATTCTTTTCAAAATTGATTTATTTTGCAATGTTTGATCTTTTGTGTTGAAGGATGTTTAGAATGAACGTCATGGATAAAAATAAATGTTTGGGTTTTGCGACAAATATAAATATGCTATTCCTAGTTGACCGGTAAAATTGAAAAACATGACCGGCGAGAACCGGGAAATGACCGGGAATTTGAAATCGTCCGCCGAATCGCCACCCTGGTAATAATACAGTTTCTATCGACAAGTACATCAGTTCACATGATTGCTTAGGAAAAAAAACGAATTTATACTCGTCGAGGGGTTGTAGATGCGATTCATGCAAATTCCTAAAATCTCGTACCTGTATAGTTTTTGAGTAATTTTTTGGGTTAAAAAAATCTTGAGACATTCTAGAAAACGATCTCTTTTTTTCCAGTAATTTCCATAATCAATGCGTGACTTATCTAGTAAATCTCAACAATACTCTTGATACTCTGACCCGGAAAAGTCACTACCGGGGTCACATTTTTAGCAACAAATTTTATTACTCTTGTGCAACTTGACATTGTCAATCAAAAATTTTTCTTTTCATATCAAATTCAGCCTTGTTCTTTCGAAATTTCTTGCAGGATACAATCAAACGTAACTGCGATAATTCGAAGTCGACTATCATACGATTTTACAATTGAATTTACAACTACGCAATTCTCAGGATAAAAATATGTTCAATGGACGATAAAGGCCTCTAGTAAAAACCGATAAGCCCTTATCATTGCATTTTAATTACTAGAACGCAATTTTAATCGTAAAGATATATATAGAATACTCATTTACTCATATCGTCGGTTCTGTCCTGAATCCCAATAAAATCAATGTTTAGGGGAATCACTTCTTCCTAGAAGAGATTTTGAAAGTTTCATCACTTTTAAATATTTGACATTGACAGAAAACTCTCAGTTACATTGTAACAAAGTATATTTCTTTATCCACGAGCAATATTATCTTTCAATTTTGAAGTCATATAATCTAGACAGATATTTACTATATTTGTATTTCTAAAGTAGTTGAAAGTTGTCTGAAATCCTTCAAATTAAATGACTGTATGCGTCACCGCTGGACCTAAATTTTATAGTTAAACTAGCTTTTACTGAATATTCGGGGTTCAACGCTTACATATACATTTTTTTAATATTTCATGAAAAAAATTAAAGAAATTAATTCTAAAAAGAACTTCTCATTGAGCTGAACAGTTTCACCTAGAAATGAAAGAGTTATGAATACCCACTCGGGGAATTCCTACTATGTTCATGATAATCTGAGATTGGATCTACAATCATTGCCCAGTATTTCAAAATTCATATTGTTTCCAACTGCTTGAGATCTGATGAAGTCAGTTGGGTTTTGTTTTCCTCGGAATGTCATTTGCAATATCAATTCCTGATCGGTTGCGTAATTTCGAAGTTCCGGTAAAACAATTTTATTTGCATTTTATCTCATTTTTTTATAATCTCCAAATCAATACCAAACCATTCACAGATATGAGTATTTGATTTGTAATGTACAAATCATATTGCAAAAACTTTTAGACTTCAATTTTTTATGATGGTCTTAAAATAAAATTGTTTCAATTTCATTTTGAAATCAAGCATAAAAGTTTTTTGAAATAGAAAATTCTGGGTTTTCCTTCAAATACGCAAGATATGGTCTAGAATCTCCGGGAATAAAAGATAAGGTAATTATTTTACTCAAGAAAATTTCATAATCCGTAGCTTCCTGATTCAAAAGTTCAAACTCGTTGATTGCTGGTGCATCTTTCAACGATTAATTTTTCAACCATGTGAAAAACCAGAGGGAAAACGTAATTTCATTACCGAATGATTTTTTAGGTGCTAAAAACTGATAAAAATGTTGTCATTTCATTACTTTTGAAACCTATTAGGGATAATTGGTTGGTTTTCAGTTCCTAAACGATTATCCCAAATAGTTTTCAAGAGGAATAAGTTGACTATCATTTACCCCGATTTCTGACGTGTTTAACAATAAGAGTAATTTTTTTCCAAAACACACCAGCAGCCAGGTCAACGAGTTTGTAATTTTGACTCAGAAAATCACAGATAACGGTGTCCCTGTGCTAGAGACAAAATTTGGGAATAAAAAAAATCATTAATAACTTTTTTTGTTATAATTAAAGGATTGTGTTTCTAATTATTCGTTGAAAAAAGGTTGCTGACATTAGTTATTGTTTTAACAAATTACTTCGCAGGAATCTGAGATTCGTTTAGATAACTTGAATACGTAATCGTGACTTCTGGAACTCAACATTTTTCCTAGAGTAGGTACATTTCGTTGAATTTTTTCTAATGAATGGAATAAGATATATATTCCCTTAGTATGCGTTGCTTTTCTGAAATATAAAAATCTGTCAGCCGTCAACTACATAATAACTCATTGTCTACAAATACGTGATTTTCCGAAAGACTCATTTCAGCTCGTCCAGGGTTCGAATTACGGAACTTTCCGTTTTATTGGCCCTAGTCATATACACTTATACAGTATAAATGGCCGGTTAGAACTACGAAAAATTCCGTGATACTAAAGACATTGCCCATTATTAATGGCTAAATACCAATTTTAATACGTTTCACAGACAAATTATTTTTAAATCAATATGAAAGTAATAGTAACATTTTGAATAATTAATTTTTCTAATATTAGTGAAACCTTCATATCAGTTTCAAATTTGTGTTTGTTCTCCTCATTAATTATCTCAACTTAAGAATGAATAAGTTTGAATTGAACATTTTCGTAATTGAACATTTTTCTATTTACTTTAGAAATATAACATTTTGAATGATTTCCAAATAAAAACTTTAGAAATTCTAGAATTTCAGAAGCAATTTTTGAAAGTTTTATTAACTGGAATTCAGAAACTTATTGTATATTCATTTTGTACATTTAAATATAATATATATTCAATTGTATATCCAAATTTTTGAAATTGTAAATTGAAGTGAAATTATCCATTGGAAACTAATATGAATGTTGCATGCTTTCGAGTTTATTTGGTGAAAGTAATTATATTATTATATTTTTATTACTGTAGGATACGCAAAACCCAAAAATGACAGTGTGACGTACAAGCGCACTCCTTTAAAGCGTTAGAGGAAAATATGTAGGATTTTTTTTGGTTGTTCATTCAGACATTCAACTTTTTGGTGAAAACTAATTTTTTTTTTTTGTAAAAAATCAGAGTCCTAGGTTGGAAACTCGACTTTTTTGTACATAATTCGTATTTTTTGTTGAAATTTGTCTTCTCATTAAATAATTCATGTTTATGAGGAAAAAGTGAAACTTTTTGGTTGATCATTCATATTTTTCGATCAAAATTTCAATCGTGAGGCTGAAAATTTAACAATTTAGTCAAAAACTTATCCCTTTTAGATTAAAATCGAACCACCTCTCCAGAATTTTCGGATGTGTTAAAAATCCCACTTTTTCAGTAGAGAATTCCACAACTTGGTTGAAAGTTAGTAATTTTCTTCTTGAGAATAAATATTCTCGGGTTCGAAATTCTACTGTTTTTTATACAGTTAGTATTTTTGACTCCAAAATTCAACAATTCGGTGACCTTTTTTTCTACTTGACTGAAAAATCTTTTTTCGTGGAAAATTAAAATTTCCGGAATGAAAATTGAACTGTTTCGTAGAAAATTCGTCTTTTTGGCTTCCAAATTGAACAGTGAAGTTGAACTTTCTCTTCCATGATCTAATAAACAAATTTTAGAGTAGAAACTCATCTTTATTGAAATTGTTTCCTTTTTATTTAAAAATTGGTCTCTTAGTGGAATTTTTATCTTTTCTCTTTTTAAGCGGAAATTGAATGTACTTGGTAGAAAGTTGAACTACTCTGTTAAATTATCAATTGTTGGACTTGAATATTTAATCTAAATCAATTTGATGAAAATTCCGATATTTTTCTGAACATTTCTCTCCAACCTTAAAATGTAATTTTTCCATTTTTGGATGATAATCAAACATTTGAATTTGAAAATTGAAGTTTTTTTGTAGCAAATTCGTCCTGTAACTCGAAAATGCGATTGTTTAGTTGAAAATTAATCTGGTCTCGTTCAAGACCTAACTGTTTCGTTATAAATACGTGTTGTTTGGTTGATTCGAACATTCCTTTTTTAAATTAAAATCTGGTTAGAATATCAGAAAATTCAACTATTTGGTTGAAAATCATACTATATTGTCCAATATTATAATTACCTTTAGTTTAAATATAAATTATTTTATTCTTCATTTAGAATTCATCTTTTTCTGTTAAGAATTTAACAATTTTATTGAAAGTTCAACAATTTGGCGATAAAGTTAACTCTTTTGTTCAACATTGTTGTATTCATTCAAAAATTCATCTTCATCACCAAGGAAGTGCAACTGCTCAGTGAAGGAATAAACTTTTCCAAATTCGACTATTTTATGTGAAAATCCAACATCTTGGTCAGTAATTATAATTTTTCCTGTTTCGAAGAAAATTCGTTTTTTGGCTCCAAAATTGAACATTTTTTGTTTAAAGTTCAAATCTTCGGGCTAAAATTTGAACTGTTATGTCGAAAAATTGTTTTTTGGCTTGATAAATAAACGGTTAAGTTGAAATTTGTTTTATCCTGGAAAAAAGTACAATCTTAGTATCGCTTTGAATTGTCATTGAGATAGGACTTTATTGCTCTGTCCGCTGAGATAGTAGGTACTCTATTGCTAGGAGGCGTCGAACTCGGCGTCGAATTAAACTACTCCAGTTAAGAATTCACAATTTCATTTGATTCTTTGTCATTTTGTGTATAAATGTAATAATTTGTTTGACAGTTAGTTTTTGTTTGTTTGTTGAAAGTTAGTTTTTTTTGTTATAAGTAATTTTTTTTATCTGAGAATTTAACTTATTCCAATTGAAAATTCCATGGTTTCAATTAAAATTCTATTCGTTTAGTTAAACATCCATCTTTTCCAATTTAAAATTCAAGTAATCAAATTTTCGTTCCCTAATCTTTTTCAGTAAAAAAGTTAATTCATCTGTTTGGAAACTCACAACTCCTTCAGTCAAAGAATTTTTTTTATTAGAAAACACTTATGCTTGGTTCAAAATTTGTTTTTTGAACCAAGGGTGTTACTGTTCCATTTTTGGTTAAAAATAATTTAATTTTTGGAGTTCGAAATTCAACTATTTTATTAAAACCTTATATTTTTCCTTAGAAAATGGTTCTTTATGTTTGAAAATTAATCTTCTTGTTTGAATATTTACCTTCATGGTTGGAAATTGAAGTGCTCTAGGTAAATATTGATCTTTTTAGATGAAAATTCATTTTCTCGTTTTGGAATTTAACTATTCTGTGTCGGGAATCTGTTTCTTTTTGTTATCGTGAATTGATTTTTTTATTTTTAAGTTTAACTGTTTCAATTTTTGTAAAAAAAAAAATAATATTTTTTGTTGTTGAAAATTAAAGTATTCTTCTCAAAATTGATTTATTTTGCAATTTTCGATCTGTTGTGTTAAATGATGTTCAGAATGAACGTCATGAGTAAAAAAGAAAGTTTGCGTTTTGCGACAAATATAAATATGTTACTTGTAGTTGAACGGGAAAATTGAGAAACTTGGCCGTGAAGAACCAGGAAATAACCAGGAATTTGAAATCGTCCGCTGATTCGCCACCCTGATATGTTTCAATTCAAACGTCCAAAATTGTAGAGTTTCAGATTCGAATTTATGAAGGTTCATCAAGATAGTTACTAGATTTTTGCATGGAGCTCTTCCATTTTCGAAGCCACTTTTCAAATAAAACTGTGAAACTATGGGAGATTTTTGCTCTTCAAATAATTCCATGCAAAAACTAGTGAGTTGAAATTGAATTATTCAAAATTCAATAATGTTCTAAAATAAACTTTTTTTGTTTATGTGATTAGAGTGTATAATTTGAAATTATAATCATAGTAATATTGCTATATTTTTTTTATAATAATTATTATTGGCGGTGCAATATTTCTCGCGCGCTGTAGCACGCCTATAATATTGATAGTATTCTTATAAATGATAAAAAAGAAGAGTTCAAAGATACTTTAAAAATCAGTAGATGGTCTTATCACTTTATGTGACTCCAAATATTTGTTCATGTTATCTCAAGTCCGCTTTCAACTAGCGTGAGAATTGATGCTGCTGTCAGCAAATTTTCAATTCACCTTGGATCGCTGCACGTTCAAGGGATGCGCGAAAATTGTCACCGCGGAGTAACAAAGGTAACGCGTGCACCGATAATTATGCAACTATCTCTAACAGTCCCTTTTCAGTCTTAAGTATGAAAGTAGATTTTCTTAAATCTTTACTCTAGTGTTTTTATTTTATTTGTTTTACGTATCACAGTTAACGCTTGGACTAAATGGGAAATAATACAAGTATAATTATTGACGCCGAGGTTGGTATGTAATTTTCTAAATGCAATAAGCTTTTTTCCTAAGATGCTTGAACTCCATATTGTATAAACCTTATAAGGCTGGAAGGTAAGATAGTTACCCATAGATCTTAAAATTTATCTATAAATTTAGGACTCAATTATTTTTTCGTTTAAACAGAGTGGCGACTTGACCACGAAACCGGGAAAGACCGAAAAATGACCGGGAAATGACCAGGAATTTTATTGACCGGGAAATGACCAGGAATTTAATTTAAAAGACAGGAATTTATTTGACACAAACTAGACTATTTAAAATTCTACCGAAAATATACGAGAAATGGCCGATTTCTTTTTATGAATCGAAAAGATATATTATCATATGATTTAAATAATGTAACGTTCCTTCAATCTGATTCTCAAAATATTCAAATACATCTATACTTCATGAGAGGAAGGATTTTTATTATCATCTAAACTTTTTCAAAAGAATGTATTGCGTTCTATTTGCTTTTCCTGTCTACATGGAACGAGAACTATTCAAATTATTTTATTATAATTCGGATTTAGGAGAGAGGATTTTCAAAAAATCGTTCCTCCATCTTAAAAATTTTACAAGCAGTCTTTAGAGTAGAAGTAGTATTCCGGAGAAGAAATATTTTTGAATTATGATAGAAAACTTGTTTAAATTGTCCATTGCAAATTCATGCTTTTCTAATTAGAAAATCAACTACTTGTTTAAAATTTAAGCTTCTTTGTTGAGAGTTAAATTTTCGTGTTAAAGTTGCATCATTTCGATTCATAATTTATCTCTGGTTGAAATTGTAACTACTTTGTGAAAAATCAGTTCATCTTTTTTTAGTGAAAATTCAAGTATTCAGTTGAAATTTTTTTTTTTAATTTGAAAATTAAAGTATTTCTTTGAGAATTTATGTACTAAGTGCAAAATTTGCAGTTTGGTTGAAAATGTAACTGTTTCATTTTTAGTGAAATATTGATCTTTTCCGATTAAAAATTCGACAATTCGGTGAAAATTTGTCTTTTGGAATTGAAATTCCAATCATTTTGTCGAAACTGCACATATTTTGTTGAAAAGTCGGTTCTTTGGTAGGCAATTATCTCTTCCTGTGGAAGTTTATATTCTTCCTCAGAAATTCTTCTTTACGATTAACAGTTCGAGTTATTTGGTCGAACATTAATCTAGTTAAAAACTCTTATGTTTGGTTTAAAATTAATTTTTCAAGCCAAAAATTTTAATATTCCATTTTTGTTTGAAAATTTCTATTTTTATAGTTCAAATTCCAACTATTTTGTTGAAAAATTGTGTTTTTTGATTGAAAATTGATTTTTTGTCACAAATTGAACTATTCTAGTTAACTGATTATCAAATCAGTTACAAGATTAGTCTTTCTGTATAAAAATTCAGCTACTTCAGTTACATATTTACAATTTTATTTGATTTTCCATCATTTTGTGTAAAAATGTAGTAATTTGTTCGATAGTAAGTTCTTTTTCTTTGTTAAAAGTTAGTTTTTTTTTAAGTTATTTTTTTTGTTCAAAGTTAGTTCATTTTTGTCATAGGTAATTTTTGTAACTGAAAATTTAACTTATTCCCATTGAAAATTTCATAGTTTCAGTCAAAAATTCATTTATTTGGTTAAGCATCCATTTTTTTCATATTAAAATTTGAGTATCCCAATTTTTTGTTGACAATTTGTCTTTTCAGTTAAAGTTAATTTATCTGAACTCAAATCCTTCAATTGTTCATTCGTTTAGTTAAACATACATTTTATCATATTCAAATCTGAGTATTCAAATTTTCGTTGACGATTCATCCTTTTCAGTAAAAATTAATTTATCCGTTTAAAACTCAACTCCCTTAGTTGAAAATTCTTCGTTTTAGTATAGAACTATTTTGCTTGGTTTCAAATTGTTTTGTTTTTTTAACTAAAAATGTTACTGCTCTATTTTTGGTTGTGAATAATTAATTTTTAAATTCGAAATTCGATTATTTCGTTGAAACATTATATTTTTTCTTAGAAAATGATTCTTTCTATTTAGAAACTAATCTTCTTGTTTTAAAATTCACCTTCATGGTTAGAAATTGAAGTGCTCTACTTAAATATTTATCTTTTTATTTGAATATTCATCTTCTTGATTGAAAAATGAACTAATAGTTGTAAATCCGTTCTTTTCGTTATCGGAATTGATTTTTCTCAATTATGAGTTTACCTATTCCAATTTACGTAAAATTTTTTTTTTTTTTTCCTGAAAATTCGAGTATTTTTTTAGAAATTGAAGTATTTTGCAATGTTTGATGTGTTATGTTAAATAATGTTTAGAATAATTGTCATGAATAACTGAAATTGAAAAACTTCACCGTGCAGAACCGGGAATTGACCGGGAATTTGAAATCGTCCACCGAATCGCCATCCTGTTTAAAGTCTCTTGCAAATAGGAAAACATCGGGGAGTCCTCGAAGCAGTTTTCTCACTATTAGATCAGAGCGCAGATTAGCTACACACACGTTCAAAAAGATATTTGTCATTCAACTCGAAACACATGCGACATGCAGGCTTTGACAGAATCTAAAGTACAGTTGCGATAAAGCCGAGGATAAAGCTATCCCTGCCTTGAGTGTTTATTGTTCTTTGTCGGTATGTCTGGGTACCTCTGAAGAGCTTTTACAAGAGGTATTGAGTCAGATTGAGTCAGTTTGAAACCGACAGTCGGTGACTAAGGTTCGTGAAAAGTGTGTCGTCTTCAATTCCTCAGCGTCTCTACAAATCTATGACCTATTGTCAAAATCAGAAGTGCGCGTCCGGTTTTCAAGGTTGCATCATCAATTCCTGATCTTTGGAACCCAATTGACAAGGCTCTAGAAAACCTAGAACTCTATTAAAATTATTTTTAAAAGTTATTTCTCAAGAGCCACTTATGAATACTATTCATGATTTTCCGGCACCTTTGCCTTTTACAAGGGCAAGAACGACTCTGGACTACTTGAGAGAAGAACAAGTCAGATTTAGTCGGTTGCTAAGCAAACGCATTTTCTGGTCGCGAGCAAGCGTCGCAATAAATTAGTCGAAAATCGTTCCTTGTTAGATTGACAAAAAGCAAGTGAACTTTGCATCTTCATTGATGGTCCTGAAACCGTTCAGCATCAGATTTACTGGCTGGTTATACAGATCCTGCTGCCATGCCTAATTCGTAGTTCAAAAGTTTATAAAAAAAAAAAACAACAAATTACACTTCGAATTATGAAATACTCTTAAGGGAATTTTGCTCAAAAGTACATTCGCATACTGCTTTGAAATCCAATTCGAAAACCCAAAAGCAATAACGAGTATAAATTGAATATTTTTTTGAAAAAAAAAATAATCATCAAAATGAAGATTCTTAACTGCTCCGTTGAAATCAGTGTCGAAAACAAGAAATTCTCCTTCAAGACCTGCCAGCTTTTCCAGAAAATCGGGAAGTGGTTTCAAAATCTCCGCATTAAATTCCAGCGATCTATGGAGGCACTCAAAAGTAAGAAATTGAAAAATATATTTATCAGATCTTGGAAATCAATATTCATCAGATAATAAACGTGTCGCATGAACTCTCATCAAATTTCTTTCGAGGTGGAAAAACTTCAGATATCCAAATTTGACAAGTCATTCTTTTAAGCTATCAGGTGTCTTCCGTGATTTATCGTATCTTATGTACGGAGCTGATAAAGCTTCATAAACCGGATCTTTTACATCAATGTTGGAATTCTCATGACTGAAAACTTTAGCGCTGAATACTGAAATGATTTGTACATTATCAGCAAATTCGAAAAATGAGAAGCTCAATTTTATTTCAAGTTTTCTCCTCCCCAGTAAACAATATTCTTATCCCTGATAATTGAAATTATAACTAATAATTGAAAGTCTCTTCTCAAAATGTTTGGAAGTTCATTTCACTTTTTTTTCCAGCTCCTCCAAGACTGCAATCTTTACGAAACCGAGAAGCCGGAGGAACAGGATCCACAATAAGAGCCTATGCTCTCCATCTAGCAGCTGATAAATCCACCACCTTCTCTCAGAATATCGACAATTTTATTCAATGTACTAAGGAAGGCAAAGAAGGCAGTCCTCATATCGTAATGAGGAACATGAGGCAGTTTATGTCTGGAATGAAAAACTATCTAGTGAAACATGGGGAACGAGAATTTGAAAAGGAAGTTGAGAAAGAGAGGCTAAAACTAAAAGCCAACGAGTTTCTGAATTTGGATGCCATCCTCGAAGAAGTTATGATGGGCCTTGTTGTTCGTCCTCTCAGGGAACATGTCTATCAATTATTCGTCGACCACTATGCAGCCAATGAATCTCTCAACACCCTTGCTGAGAGCATTCAGTTCGCTCAGGGAAAGCACATTCAGGATCTGGGAGTTCGAGTAAAAATTGACTTTTTTTCTTAACTGAGCTGAAGCTTTGGATTTAAATAAAGGGCTTATCTGTAACAATTTTACTTTATTTCCAGCCTAAGATCATTCCACCATCAGAACCAAACCTCGAGCGAATTTTGAAGAACATCGAACGTCTGCAAAGAGTCGATTCTCCGCTGGACAAACTGGAGAACCTCCTTTCAACAATTTCGGCTATTTTCAATTCTGTAAGTCCTTCTCTATAAAAGGCATACCCGTATTTTCTGATAAGAAAAATGGATACATTTCAGGGTGGCGACTTGAACGGGAAACCGGGAATTTTATTGACCGGGGAAAAACCGGGAATTTACTTGAAGAGCGTTTTGCAAATTCGTTGCCCTGTGAAATGTTTTTAGCTGACTCAAATTTGATAATTGAATTGATGGTAGAGAATTTCAGAAAATAATTGTAGTGTTTTTTTTAGGACAGGGAGATTCAGTGAAGAAGTAGAATTTCACTTGGAACAGGGATTTTTTCACATGAAACGGGAACTTTTTAAACTAATTATAATTCGGATTCAGAAGAGAGGAATTTTAAGAAATCGTTCCTCCATTTCAAAATTCGTCACAATTTCAATGTCCCCTCTACTTAATTTTAAATAAAGAAAGTACTTCAAGCAGTCTTTAGAGTAGAAGTAGTTTTCCGGAGAAGAAATATTTCTGAATTATGATAGAATGCTTGTTTACATTCTTCATTGCAAATTCATCCTTTTTGAGTAAAAAAATCCACTATTTGTTTGGAATTTACACTTGTTTGTTGAATATCAAATTTTCTTGTTAAACTTGCATTATTTCGGTTCGAAATCCACCTCTGATTGAAATTCTAACTACTTTGTTAAAAATTCAACTCATCTTTATTCGGTGAAAAGTCAAGTATTCAGTTGAACATTGATTTTTGATTCTGAAAATGAAACTAATCCTTCAAAAATTTATTTACTTCGTGGAAAATTTCCCTTTTTTGTAAAAAATCTGTCTTTACGTTTGAAAATTTATCTTTTTGATTGAAAATCATCTTTTTGATTGAAAATCATCTATTCTTCTGAAGATTCATCATTATACCTGAAAATCCATCAGTTTTAGTTGAAAATCAATTACTTTAACTGAAAATTTAACTGTTCCATTTTTATGGAAAATTGATCTTTTCTAGTTAAAAATTCGATATTTCGGTTGAAATTTGTCATATTTTGTTGAAAAATCGATTTTTTGGTAGAAAAGTATTTTTTTTTCGGAAGTTAATATTTTTCTTCAAAAATTCTCCTTTAAGATTAACAACTCAAGTAATACAGTTAAACTCTTTAAATTTTATTTGAAAATTCATTTTGTTTGAAACTCTGAATGTTTGGTTTAAAATTAATGTTTTAGGCCAAAAATTTCACTCCCATTTTTGTTCAAAAATGTTTATTTTTATAGTTCAAATTTTAACCTTTTTAATGAAAATTTGTCTTTTGTTGAAAATTGATTTTTTGTCAAACATTCATCATTTCCTGAAAAATTTGTTTAAAAAGTTGTTTCTTTTTGTTGAAAGTTAGTTTTTTGTGTTATAAGTAATTTTTATCAACTGAAAATTTAACTTATTCCAATTAAAAATTCCATAGTTTCAGTTGAAAATCTATTTGTTTAGTTAAACATCCTTCTTGTAATTTAAAATTTTAGTAATAAAATTTCTGTTAACGATTCATCTTTTCAATAAAAGTTAATTTATCTGTTTGAAAACTCAACTCCTTCATTTAAATATTCTTTTTTTTTTTAACACTTATGCTTGTTTTGAAATTGGGTTTTTGAACTAAAAATGTTACTGTTCCATTTTTTGTTGAAAATAATCATTTTTTTACTTTGAAATGCGAATATTATTTTGGAACATCATGTTTTTTTTAAAATGATTCTTCCTATTTGGAAATTAATCTTCTTGTTCGAATATTCACCTTCACGGTTAGAAATTGAAGTGCTTCAATTAAATATTTATCTTTTTAGTAGAAAATTCATCTTCTTGGTTTGAAATTTAACTGTTCTGGTTGAAGATTCATAATGATTGTTATTTGAAAATTCATCACATTGGTTGAAAAATGAACTGTTTTGTTAGAAATGCATTTTTCTTTGTTATCGCAGATTAATTTTCCCAATTTTAAGTTTAACTTTTCCAATTTTTGTAAAAGAATGATATTTTTTTGTTGAAAATTACAGTATTCTTTTTAGAATTTATTTATTTTGCAATGTTTGGTCTCTTGTGTTAAAGGATGTTCAGATTTGAATAAAAATAAATGTTAGCGTTTTGCGACAGATATAAATATGTTACTTCTAGTTGACCGCAATAATTTGAAAACTTGACTCTGAAAAACCGGGAAATGACCGGGAATTTGAAATCGTTCGCCGAATCGCCACCCTGTTTTTGCTTAAAATCTATACAAACCTCCATTCAATTTTATTTTTCTTCCAGGTAAAGCAATCGAATTCCGGTAGGCATGTGACTTTAGGTGCAGACGATCTCCTTCCACTTCTCGTGTGGGTTTTGGTCCGAGGAAGAGTCATCGATGCAGAAATTGAGGCTGAATACATGTGGGGCCTCTTACATCCGTCTCTTCTTACAGGAGAAGGTGGATATTATCTTACAACTCTCTCCAGCGCTGTACACGTTTTGAAAACCTTCAAGTCTAGTCAGGGAACAATGTCTACGTTAAACGTAAGTGAAATTAAAAAAAGAAAAGGTTTCAGAAAAAACCAAAATAGTAAACAATGCAAACAGTAAAAAATCTTAGGAAAAAAATCTTTGATCTTAGTTAAAAATCCTTCTGATATTCCATTAGAAATAAGAACTTACATTTTTTTCTATCTACAGGGATGTGGTTCGCCTGACTGTTCATCAGTTTTGCGAATTTTAGTTCCGGACGAACTCCATGGTTCTCTTAACACAAGAACTCTGCCTGTACGACCAAACATGAGTACTCGTGACGTTTGTCGCATTCTTGCGCATAAAATCCGATGTACAAATCCTCAGGATTATGGCCTCTTTAAACTAGTTCAAGGAGAAGGTGAGATTATCTTTTCTAGCATCGTTTGCAAAAAACGATTAAAAGTTATCTCATCTATTCGAAGAATTTATCTCTCAGAAGCAATATTTCTAATGTTGTTATGAACTGTTTTCATATGCTGGATGAGAATTAAAAAAATTTCAATTAGTTTTCTTTTTGGAAAAATGAGTTATAGAATTTTAGGGTGGCGGCTTGACTAGGAAACCGGGAAATGATCGGGAATTTAATTGACCGAGAAAAAACCGTGAAATGAACGGGAATTCAATTGAAAAACCGGAAAATTACTTGACCTAACCTAGACAATTCAAAATTTCACCGTGAAAATACGAGAAATGACCGCTTTCTTTTTATAAATTGAAAAGAGATGTTATCATTTGATTTGAAAAATGTAGCGTTCCCTTGTTCTGATTCTGACAATTTTTGAATATATCTATACTTTATATTGCTCTGGAAGTTTTATTTATCTGACTCAAGGTTGATATTCAAATTGATGATAGCCCAAAAATACAGAAAGAATTATTTCCTCAATTTTTTCAACAACAAAAAAATGTATTTATCATGTTTTATATGCTCTCTCCTCATTTATCTGACTTGGGACAAGGAATTTCAGAAAATAATTCTAGTTTTTATTTTAGGGCAGGGAGTTTCAGTAAATACATAGATATAATATCACTTGGAACAGGGAATCTTTTACATGGAACGGCAAATTTTCAAAATAATTTGTATTCGAATTGAGAAGGGAAGGAATTAAGAAAATTGCTCTTCCAATAAAAATTCCGTCTAAATTTGAATTAGTATTTCGAATGAGAAAAATTTCTATATTAAAATAGAAAATCTTGGTTGAAAGTTAAATTCTTTTGTTGGAAATTACACTTTTTTGTTGAAGGTATATTATTTTAATTTATAGGGGCCATCCATAAATTACGTAAGGGTTTTTGGAAAGGTAGGGGGGAGGGGTTTGCAGAAATCTTACGTCTGTGTTAAAATGTATATACTTACTATGGAAAAAGCCTTACAAAGGGGGGTCGGTGGGTCAAAATTCCAGAAAAAACCCTCACATAATTTATGGATGGCTCCATAGTCCACCTCTGATCGAAAATGTAACTACTTTGTTGAAAATCCTTTCATCTGTTTCTAGTGAAGATTCAAGTATTCAGTTAAACGCTGATTTTTTAATTCAAAATTAAGCTATTTCTTTGAAAATTTATTTCCTTTGTTGAAAATTCGCCTCTTTTGTAGAAAATTAATCTTTATGGTTGAAAATTCATCTTTTTCGCATAAAATACATTTGTTCCAGTTAAAGATTCATCATTCTACCTGAGAATTCATCAGATTGGTTGAAAATTCATTTCTCTAACTGAAAATGTACTTGTTTCACCCTTAGTGGAAAATAATCTCTTATAGTTAAAAATTCAACTATTTGAATGAAATTTTTCTCTATGGATTAGTTAATTACTTCGTTGAAAATTTACATATTTTGTTGAAAAAATGATTTTTTATCAAATTATCCTTTTCTCCGAAAGTTACTTTTCTTGTTCTAAAATTCTTCTTCACGGTTAACCATCCGAGTCAAATAGTTGAATATTTTTCATATCAGTCAAAAATTCAACCATTTTGTTGAAAAATTGTATTTTTCGGTTGAAAATAATGTTTCGTCAAAGTTTCAACTATTCTTACGGAGGATCCAACATTCCAGGTAAAAACTCGTCTTTCTGGTTCAAAATTCAACTACTACAGTTAGGCATTTAAAATTTTATTTGAAGATTCATCATTTTGCTTGAAAGTCGATTTGTTTGAAAGGTAGTTTTTTTGTCGCATGTAATTTTTTTAAACTGAATATTTAACATTTGTTTGTTTGAATTCAAAATTTGAGTGTTAAAATTTTGGTTGACAATAATTTATATTTTTACTAAAAATAATTTATTTGTTGGAAAACTCAACTCTTTTAGTTAATGATTCTTTGTTTTAGTTAAAAATTAATATAGTTTTGGTATGAAATTAGGTTTTTACATTACAAAAGGTTGCTGTTCCATTTTCGGTTCAAAAATATTATTTTTTGAGTTCAAAACTCAACTATTTTGTTGAAACATTGTATTTTTTGGTAGAAAATTTATCTTTATATTTGACAATTAATCTTCTTTTCTGGATATTTACCTTCATGTTCGAAAATTATAGTGCTTCAGTTCAATATTTATCATTTTAATTGAAAATTCATCTTCTTGGTTTGCAATTCAAACTGTTCCAGTTGAAGGTTCATAATGTTATTTGGAAATTCATCACTCTGTTTCAAGAATGCACTATTTTGTTAGAAACCTATTTTTTTTTTTGTTATCACACATTGATTTTTCCCTGCTGCAACTTTTTTGAAAAAATGATATTTTTTCGTGGAAAATTTGAGTATTTTTGCAAGATTAATTTATTTTGCAATTCTTGATCTTTTTTTTCAAAGGATTTTTAGAATGAATGTCCCGAATTGAAATAATTTTTTGCGTTTTGCGACAAATAGGAATATGTTACTTTTAGCTGACCGGGAAAATGGGGAAACTTGACCGGGAAATGACCGGGAATTTGAAATTGTCTGCTAAATCACCACCCTGAATTTTCACATAGCCAGTACCCAAAAACTTAAAAAATAGAGTGTTATATTGATTCAAAACCTCCTAAATTTTGAGACCGAAATATTACTTGAAATCTTCAAAAATATTAAAATTGCTGAACAATTTTGTAAAAGTTGCTTATTATTCAAGAACTTTTACTAGCCATCTCGCCTAAAAATTCAATAATCTCTGAAATGGTTTATAAAATCGAGGATTTTGTTTCAAATTCTGTTTATGTTATCAAAACTGATCTTCAATTTCAGAAACGTTACTTGGAGATCAGGAATCTCCGCAAGAGCTCTCACACTGCCTGTTTGCCTACAAGAGAATAGACGCAAAGATCGCTTGGCCGAAAACCGATGCATAAATCTTTTGAGACCACTCTCAGTACTCCTTTATCAGATTTGACACAGGTTTGAGGCATGGCTACGAAACTGTAATCACGCCCGAAAATCGGTCTTCAAATTTCAATGAATGATAGATAATACAGAGAAATGATTGTATATCCAGACTAGAAAGATCTCGACTCAATATCAGCAGGAGCTCTTCAACCTAAAATGTTTAATACTTAATCAGTAATTACGGTTCAGTGCAATCTTACGAAAATATCTATTAGATCATTAAATGACTACAGCTGTATCGCAAAATGCAGGAAAATCTTTAAATCGATACGTACTCAGTAAAACTATAAATACCTACCAATGATGTAAGACCTTCCTTATTGCGTATCGATTTAATAATCCTTGTAGATAGTCTTCTTTTGTCAAGCGCTAATACTTATACGATAAGTATGAAATTTATAAGACTCTAATCCAATCTTTGGATTGTACCACTTCACTATTCTAAATTATTCTTCACTCGACCTAATTGATGTTCGCAATTTCTTGCCATAAATTTCTTTTTTGTAAACTCTCTGGATAAAATTAACTGTAAGAGAAATATCTTGAGCAAGTGCAAAATAGAATTTTCCAGAACCTTGGATATATTTAGAGAATTTCAAGTATTTGAGAAATCTGCTCACTTAATCAGTATTCTAAGTTGATGATAATGCTACCTAAGGGGTCTTGAATTTGAGCTATTCGATTAGTGTTCGATAAACTTTGATAAGGAATAGGCTAGAATCATATTGTAATAAATTCCTGAAATCGTTGTTTCAAAAAGTGTTTGTGGATCATAATCAGCGTTTAAAAAGATCTTGAGAAAAATGACTTAAATAGGCTCCAAGTCTATTGCGAAACTGTTCCACAGTTTTTACGACCGAAAACTAAACATAAGTCTCTCGATGCAATGCTAGCAATAGGTACGAAAGACTAGTTTAGAAACTATTTTAAGTACTTTTTGCGGGACTCGATGAATTGTACTTATGTAAGCAAACTGTATTTTGCACGGAAGAATCATATTTAATGGAAGTTCTACAAATTTTTTTCACAACGAACTAAGCGATTTTATAAAAAAGATTTTTAAAAAAACCACCTCATGTCGGACCAGGCCAGGCTGATTTGGCCCCTACAGAAGTTATCGAAAATCTATTTTCAATTTAAGGACTATCGTTAAACTCGATGTAGTACTGGTAATTTAGATTCAAACATTGCGTTTTACTAAAAAGTGACTTCATTTACAAATCAGCCATGTATTTTATATAAACAGTTGACACGATGACGATTTCTTGCTAGAAAGTGACGGGAGAATGATTTTGATGGGAAACTGGTATTATGTCGATATTTCTTTGGAAGCCTGTAAAAATTATTTTAATTTTTGATTGTACATTTCTTTTTAACTAATTTATTAAAAATCTTTTAATTTCACGTGATCATCATCGATTTCATCGATACGCTTTACTTTCTCTTCAATTAATACGATTGAAATGTTATTGCTTCTAATATGCTAGTCAAGTCAATACGAATGTACTGTTAAGTGGCAATAGTTTTGTCTGTTGAAATATACACATCTCGTTAATTATCATTAGTCTCTACATTTTTATCATTATTACTATAACATGTAATTCTATGCTCAATAAACAATTTTCTATAATTCGAATACATTCCCAGACTCGTCATTGCTATTTTGGTATATTAGTACTATATTAGTATTTGATTATTTTAATTACCAGCATTTAGAAATAAATCTTTTGAAGACGCGAATTTGTGGAGAAAAACAATAGGAATCTCTAATTAATAAATGTAATTAGTAATCTGAAGTGCTTAAAAATAGGATAGGGTAATTTAAGTCATAAAATCTAATGAAAGGATGTTTGCAATTGAATTAAAAGTGAATTATGTTTCGTAACTATGTTATCAGATACTGGATACTTTTGTCCCGTATCAGCCTGTCACATTTATTAACAACAGGTGCTTCAGTTTTTTATGCTTACTTGCACAATCCATATCTATATTTTCAAGTCATGTCTGGGATTATCTGGATTGTTGCAGCAACAATTTTTAAAACTAAATGATATTTATTTTATAAACTTTTCGAATTTCCGATATTTTCCGAATAAAGACCATTTTTTGCTATAAATTGAACTTCACAAATCAGTTGTACAATTTGAAAATATATCTTTCTTTAATTTTTAACTAGTTATTTCAAGTTTGTAAAATCTTCGCCTTATAAGTTGGCACC
>WSXT02168375.1:0-23461 GCA_011762715.2 Neuroterus valhalla | reverse complement strand
GGGGTTGAAATTAAATTCCGGGTCAGTTCCCGGTTTTTCCAGGTCATTTCCGTAGCAAGGAAAGGTAAATAAATTACGACTTCCCTGGATAAAACAATCGTACCTGACACAGCAGCTTTTAAATCTCACAGCAATGTCTGCTGACCCCGAAAACTGTCGACCTACGGTTGCAACTCTTTCTCTTTAATGGTCGTCGTTAAAAATACTCTTTACGTTCCTCTTGTTAACCCGAAACGTTCAGTGAGTCAAAATAATCATCGCTGAAATTTCTCGCAAGATCGAACAAGGCAAAACAATCATATTCAAGTCATTGTAACATTGTTGCATTACAGGCTCGATGACAGACGACAAATTCTATCGATTAAGCTCTCTGTTGCTTGAGAAAATGATTTACTGCTGTTGCGCACAGGTGTGCAAGTTTCTTCGCGGTTTATCTTGGAACTCGAGGCTAGATTTAGGAGCTTCGTTACGATGGGAAAAACTGAGAAAAAGTCCCTCAAAAAAATCTATTGCCCAGTTGAGAGACTTTACGAGGACTCATCTCTATCAGTGAATTAGTTATGTGAGTGAATGGAAATGTAAAAGGGAAAATGTTATTATTTCTGTTGACCATGGATTTTCAAAGTTTAAGGTTGTAATGTTAATCGCAGATTTATATAATTAAATTTTATTTTTTGTAGAAATAAGTTAAAACGAAATCCATTTGTAGTTACTGGAACTCAAGGTTGTCAATAAAGTTTTAGAGGAAACTGTACATTTTTGAGTCTCAAAAATTAAATCTTTCTATAAAACTGTTGAAAAGACTTGAACCTGAAGTTTTAATCCAACTATCCCATAAAATTCGAATGAAGTTTTGTATCTAAAAAAGATTTCACCGGCAATTTACTTGTTCAAAAGTAAACAATTTTCTCTCGTATAAAAAAAAAAACCCGTCACCCTGTTTTTCCCGTTTTTCGGTTCAACTATCACTTTATCTAAACTACTTTGCATTGACATTTGTCGGACAGGAAATAATGATAATTTTAAACATATTCAAAAATTGCAAGTGCAACTTTTTGGCAAGAAACTTTGATATTGAAATTAGATATTCTTCAACTAATAGATTCCAAATCGAATGAGAAAAAAACAAACTGTTTACCTCCATTTTTAACTTTGCGAGAAAGCTGGGATGGTGTGAACTCATGAGGTTGTTTAAATGCGATATAGGAGTCGGTGTGCTGATTGGAGCGGAATTGTTTTCCGGTGATGTGTGGTTGTTCCCTTGAAGGGGTTGTTGTGGAAGTTCCTCTCCACTTTCTTCATCTTGGAGGTCCGGGTCTGACAAGTCCGGATCTTCTTCTTGATGCGACTGGAAAATAAAAATATACATATATATTAGGCAAAATCTTTATCCAAAATATTAAAATTCGACAATGAAAAAAATATTTTCTTAATGCAATAACCTTTTTAGTATAAATGAGCATTTGTATATGAACAATGGAATATCTTTGAGAGAGGTGAGTGAAAAAAAATAAGTCGATGTGGATGCACTGGGCAGTTTTTGACGATTAAGCATGCTATAGCAAGTCGATAGACAGGTGGACGGCCATATTAGAAAATTTATAGGTCGCTCGATAGGCGATATCAACGCGAGAGTATAATTGTGTGGAAGGAGGACACATATCAAGGCATTAAACATTAATTAGGAAAATGGCGACTGGCTTATAACTTGAGATAGCCGTTATCAAAATGCATTATTATTATGCTACGGATGTCATAAGTATTTTATGGCAGTACATCGTACAGTATACGAACAGACATAAATGGACAGAGTAACCTTGTGTAGCGGAAATACGTTATTCGACATCTGAAGTTTCATAATGCAATACATTATTATTAACAAAGTATCGCGCAATTATTTTGTTTTTTTAAATAGACTGACTGAGAAAAACGGTTTACCTTGCAATATCGCAAGTTTCCATTTCTCATCTTATAGCCACAAATTGACACGACGTTCAAAATTTGTCGATAACGATTTTTCCTATATTAACTTTGAATAAACGTATCAATATTTTATATCACAATTACTTATACTCATATAACATTTCAGTGGTCTTTGGTTCTGGCTCTTTTGATGAAATTTGGGTAGAAAACTTTCCTTATACTCTTTTAGAGAATATGGCAAACTTTCTTTAGATTCTGAAGAGTACTGATAGTAAAAATATAAATGCAGAGTTTGAAGTTGTAAAAATGAAAGTTGTATTCTCACGCTCGTGCAATAATTGAGCTATCTAAGGTTGGTCGATATGGAAGTTCCTGTGTTATAGCGCAGAAATTACATCGTGAGACTGTTCGCTCACCTACCGATAAGACGGTTAATGTGTCCTGTCATCAACGGCCATTTTTCTCTTTTAAAATCCTGCCTTTTATGCTTCGCCCGCATATTTATCGTCATTTATCGCCCATTAATACCCGTAATCAAGAATTTCCGCTCCACCCCCTTTACTATGCTTCCGTATGTCAGAGACTATATAATATATAAATTATATTAATTTTCAAACTACTCTTTATTATTTATTTTTAATCATATAGGCTTCTGACGAACAAATTAAACCCTTAGAAATTTTCTTCCAGTCAGTTTTGATTTACATTAGTACAATAATAACATTGCTTTGCATTTTCTTATAATTTCTTTATACGTGAAGCTGAAGATAAGCTTTAAAAGTAAAGAATGAGCGACATAATCAGCTATACCAACTTCAAGCTCGACGTAATCGTTTCAAATAACGCGTGAAGTTCATTCACCAGTATGATGGATTCTAAGAGGTTTAAGGAACAAGCGATAGCGACCGAATGATAAAGTAGGAGACGTGGGAAAAAAATGAATAGTTCTAAATTTAACCATTTCTTGAGGGTGGTCCACGCTCGAAACTACTTCTATCATTTGTAAAGCTTAAGCAAATCAAAGTCACGTTTCCGTTTGCTTTCCTCAGTATTAACTCATAACAAAATAAAAAATGCGTGCGTTTAAGTATAGTATATCAAAGAATATTTCAAGACTTGGAAATTGAAGCGACCTAAATTTCACGTTCCAATTGTACAATTATAGTAGTACATTTTCTAATATACGAGATTTGATTTTTTTTTGCATTTTCAATTTTCTGTTCAAATTTCTCAATTCTTTAAATAAGAAAAATTTTCTAATGCTTGTATTCAATTCGGGGATAATACATTTTTTTTACTGAAGGCTATAAACCTATAATTTTATATGTTGCACAATTTCAAAATACGAACTGTCCAAATCTCGGAAGGTTTTAAGCATGAAATCTCCTTTAAAATATTTCTTAATTGTTATACAGTAGAACAACTTTGAAGTGGTTTCGATTCGTTCATTTTGCCAACGGAGTCGAAAATTTGAAGAAATATTCTCAAATTGAAACCATTACGGAGCAAAAAGTATTTTTTTCCAACAAGAAGGAGTTTAAATTTGCAATCTTGACTTTATAGTTGGCTTCAAGATTTTTCGTGGCTGCTTTGTGTTTTTTGATGTAGTTTTAGGTCTTCTTTCAACTTGACTTAACCACTTTGAAAAATAATCAAAATTAACCTAGAAATTGCTACTTTTATAGAAATTTTCAAATTCAATTTTCGTTTTTTTTTTGCTGAATTTTTTTGTTACAAATAGCTGATTCCAAAACCTCAATTTAAGGCTGTATGGAAATGTCCAATTTTGCGTTATGTGAAAATAAAAAAAAAATCGATTTTTCTCCACTTTTTGCGTTTGTTTGCATGAGTCTTTTAATAAACCGGTTTTATCATTAAAAATGGTTGGAATAGCTTAATTGAGACAATAAGTTCAATTCATTTATCAAAAGAAGAAGCACAATCATTCATAGAGACAAAAGTATTGGAATGGCAGAAGAAAAAACAACAGAAAAAAAGAATGGAAAAAGTGAAAATATCAGTAAATCTTCCAGAATAAAGAAGAGTTTTTAATAAAAACTGAGTGAAAGAAAATGAACATAAAATTAATTGAAAAGTGTATATAAAAATGCAATTAATGACTTACTAAAATTTTGTTGGTAAATAAAAAAATGTAATTCAAGATCTTATTATAGTAATACTGTTATCTTAAAAATATTTTTGTATAATTGAAAATGAAGTGACAAATTTCAATATAGAAGAATCTCAAATTGCCGAAGCTGTATGAATATTCAACGATGAGAAGCTTATTTTCGCGTGCCCAACAATTTTATTCTGTGAAAGTTGATTTTCTTTTTTTGAAAATAATCCCCCCTCTCCCCTAGAAAATGGAACTCCTTGGTATTTCGGAAAAAAAATTCATCTTTTGTGGTTGGACTCAATTCTTTTATTTTTTAGTGGATGAATTGTTTTTTTGTTGCAATTTCATATTTTTCGTGGTCATGAGAAAATTAATTGTCTATTTTTTATTTTTCTTTCCAATAAAACTAAATTGCTTTGTTTATAACTTGACTACTTCTTTTTTGGTCAGTTATGTAGAAATTTTTAATAGATTCCTGCAGGAGACTGACTGGTGCTCTCCACAAGGTGCAACTTAACCAATAATAATTCGTTTACAATAATAAAGTGTAAACGAGTTAAGCTTACCCCTAATGGCATAATAAAATTTACTAGAAGACTCGTGCAAACAAACGCAAAAAGTGAAAAAAAAAATCGATTCTATTATTTAATTTCCATATGACGCAAAATTGCAAAGTCCCGTATAGCTTAAAATGTAGGTCTTGGAATCAGCTATTTGTATTTTCAGTTTATCGAGAGTCATTTTAGAGGTTCACTTAAAAAGCAACATAAATCCTGTAATTTTGCAATGGAATCGATCTGTGGTAACTTTGGGACAGAATAATGCGATTTTGAATGTGAATCTGAATGTGAATTTCTCAAAATCCAAATTTGGATCCTGTCAGTTGAAACAATGTGAATTATTTTCAATGGCTCAAAAGTTTTGGCAGTAGTCACTTTCAAATTAAAAACTTTCAAACGTATACGAGAACGTACAGGTGAATAGTTGAAGTTTTTACGTTGATTGGGTTTTAACACAACTCGAACCCGTAAATGTAATGATACCTATATCTTCTTGCCTCCACCGGTTTTGTGTTTTTGAAATTTCATAGTATTGAATGGAATATAAAAGTAATTCAAATTTGATAAAAAGCACGAAATGAAATTTGAAAATTGTGAATAGATGAAAATTGAAAAGAACAAAATTGTGCAATTTAAACTGGAATGTTGAAAATAGAGCTTTGAGAGGAAAAAGGAATAGAATAATCTAAAACTTTTTCCAATGACTGAAAGATTGATTCTCCTTCACGACGAAAAAGTTGGCTTACGCCACTGCCTGGATATATGCAATTCTTTTCTTTTTCTCTCAAATCGGACCACTCCCTCTTGTTTGCACAGGGTGACAATTTCAGATGCATTTCTAATGATAGGCCATGGAGAAAGATGACAAACTTATATCCTTTGTTAGTTCATTTTATACAAATTATACCTTTATCTTATTCATAAATTATACAAGGAAAATAAGGTACTTATATGAACAAGGCAAATTATTAGTGATGTAAAACAGTTGCAAATACTTAGGGAGATGCGAAGCATCCATTAGTGATTCCTACAGAAATTTGTATTTAATGCATCCTGTTTTTCAAGATTATCTGCTTGAAGATATAAATCTTTTTTATCAAAATATCTGCTTATTATAGATGAATATTTGAAGAGCAAACTAAAGGCATTTTTTCTCGATAAGGGTGATCAGTTGGAAAAATCTCAATGATGATTTTCTCGAGCTTTCAGGGAGGTTCGAACCGCGCCCACTTGTTTGCCCAGGGTGACACTCTTACCTGTGCGTGCCAACAATGCTACAGCGCGTACCGACGAACCCATGTTTTTTCCTATTGATTTAATCAGGACACATCCCAACCAATATTCATCGAGATAGACACCAGTGACTCGACGTTAGTTTCATATTTTTTGTTGGGACAATAATCGCCTTTCTCCAATCACTCGGAACTTCGCTATTTACAGCACACACATTCATCAATTCACACAGCCACACAAACATGTTTCCGCCACCGAACTTAAGCATTTCAGAGGAATTTTCAGTGAAAATTTTTGGGATTTATAATCATTCGCAGGTTTTACGTCCAGAAAATGGACATAACAATATTAGAAGGATCAATAAAGAATTAAAACAAAATTTATTTTGGATCAGGTCGTAATAAAAAAGGTGTTTCCTTTTCGTATTACTAAGTTTTCTACTCATCATCCGTAAAATGATCACGTCGCATCAAAGCTTTATAAATATAGAAATAGATTATAGGGGACTCTTCCTCCTTTCTTTATCTGAATGAATAAAAAGACTATCCACCTGTCAACTCTTTATGTTTTTCATCTCCTTTTATTTCTCTGCCTCCAATTCAATCCAGACACCTACATTCGTCTGACACCCTTCAGAACAATAGTTAGTCCGGATGTTGCCACCCGTCAGTTACCCATAATTATTGAAATGAAGGAAGACGCCAGGATTCACTTTCATAGATCCTTAATAGATTCGCTGGCTATAGTCTGCAACCATTCGGTTTCAGTGTTTCGTGAAAGGTGTCACATCGTTTCGCGGTCATTGCTAAAACATAACAATAAATAATTTTGAATTTTACGGTGTAGGAGGCTTTCAGTTTCATATTATCAGGGTGGCGATTCGGCGGACGATTTCAAATTCCCGGTCATTTCCCGGTTCTTCACGGTCAAGTTTTTTCATTTTCCGGGTCAACTAGAAGTAACATATTTATATTTTTCACAAAACACAAACATTTATTTTTATTCATGACGTTCATTCTAAACATCCTCCAACAAAACAGATCAAAAATTGCAGAATAAATTGTTTGTGAATAGAATACTTTAATTTTCAATAAAAAAATATCATTTCTATAGAAAAATTGAAAAACAGTTGAACTTACAATTTAAAAAATAAAATTCACGATAAAAAAAATATTTCCAACAAAACAGTCCATTTTTCAACCAATGTGATAAATATTTAACTGGAGCACTTCAATTTCCAAATAGAAGGAATCATTTTCTAAGAATAAATATAATGTTTTAACAAAATAGTCGAATTCCAAAGTCAAGAAATAATTATTATCAACCAAAAATGAAACAGTAACAGATAAATTAGCTTTTACTGAAAAAATAAAACGTTAGCACAAAATTTATTACTCAAATTTCAGATTAAAAAAAAGGATGTTTAACTAAACAAATAGATTTGCAACTGAAACGATGGAATTTTCAATTGAAAAAAAGTTAAATTTCTAGTTAAATGAATTACTTATAACAAAAAAACTAGCTTTCAACCAAAAAAAGTATCTTTCAACAAACAAAAAAAAACTAACTGTCAAATAAATTATTATACATTGATACACAAAATGATGTAGCATCAAATGAAATTGTAGAAGTTTACCAGTAGTGCAGTTGAGTTTTAAACCAGAAAGACGGATTTTTACTTGAAATGATAAACCCTAAACAAGAATAGTTCAATTTTTGAGAAGAAATCAATTCTCAATCAAAAAATACAATTTTTCAACAAAATGGTTAGAATTCGCACCATAAAAATAGAAATTTTCAAACAAAAATGGAAAAGTGACATTTTTGGTTTGTCGCAAAGAATAATTTTTGAAGGAGAATATTAACTTCCGAAGAAAAAGATAATTTTCCACAAAAAAAAACGATTTTCCAACAATATATGTGAAGACAAATTTCCACCGAAATGTCGAGTTTTGAACTAGAAAAGATCAATTTTCCATAAGAATTAAACAGTTGAATTTTCAGTTGAAGTAACTGATTTTCAACCAAACTGATTAATTTCCAGGTATAATGATAAATAAATGTATTGTACGCAAAAAGATGAATTCTTCACCATTGAAGATTAATTTTCTACAAAAAAAAGGCTAATTTTCCACGAAGTACATAAATTATAAAAGAAATAGTTTCATTTTCAGAATCAAAAATCATGTTCAACTAAATAATTGAATTTTTCACCAAAAAAAGATTAATTGATTTTTAACAAAGCGGATACCATTTCAATCAGAGGTGAATTTTGAACCGAAATAATGCAACTTCAACAAGAAAATTTGCTCTTCAACAAACAAGTGTAAATTTCAAACAAATAGTTGATTTTTTTAACTCAAAAGGGATGAATTTGCAATGAAAAATGTAAACAAGGTATCTATCATAATTCAGAAATATCTCTTCTCCGGAATATTACTTCTACTCTTAAGACTCCTAGAAGTACTTTCTTTATTCAAAATTAGGTAGAGGGAACTTTGAAATTGTGATGAATTTTGAATTGGAGGAACGATTCTTTAAATTCCTCTCTTCTAAATCCGAATTATAATTAGATCAAAAAGTTTCCGTTCCATGTAAAAAATCTCCTGTTCGAAGTAAAAGTATACTTCTTCACCAGAACTCCCTGTCCTGAAATAAAAACTATAATTATTTTCTAAAATTCCCTGTCCCAAGTCAGATAAATGAGGAAAAGTAAATGAAACGTGATAAATACAAAATAAATAAATAAATAAATAAATACAAAAACCTCCCAGAGCAATAAATTTGCAAAACGTCTTCTTTTAATGGAAAAAAAATTCTTCCTCTCATGTCGTATAGATGTATTCAAACATATTAAGAATCAGATTAAAGGAACTTTAAATTCTTTAAATCAAATGATAAGATCTCTTTTCGATCCATAAAAGGAAAGCTGTCATTTCTCGTATTTTTTCGGTAGAATTTTTAATAGTCTATAGGTTGAATCAAGTGAGTTCCCGGTTTTCAATCAAATTCCCGGTGATTTCCCGTTTTTTCCCGGTCAATAAAATTCTCGGTCATTTCTCGGCTTTAAATCCTGCTATTCGAAAATTATGTGTCGGTGCTTTCTCTTTTGTTTTTAACGATAAATAGGGTAATGGAACTTTTGAATAAGCTTATGACAAGCTGTAAAATTTCCAGAATGAAGACGAATGCATTTCACCATCCCCTTTGTCCATATTGAAAATTACTTTTTATACAGGTTTCAGTATCCATAATTCGATATATGGTCCTATATCTTCAGGTTGTATACTTCTTGCTATATTGCAACATTTTCAACTATTTATTACACCCAAGTACCGAATACTAAATAACAATGCCACTATGTTAACACGTTTCTTGCGAGTTATCCAGCGATTGTTAAAATCGGTAGCAGCCTGGAGACAGGTTCTCATGAAGATGTTTGACCGGGATTTTATACACAAAAGAGACACGACGACAATAGCTAAAGTTACTGGAGTCTAACTAACGTTTACCACTACAACTTGTTCTAGGTTCTGATGGAGATGGAACTATACACGTAGAAGATTTATAACCGACTCTATTCGATTGTTTTTGTAGTTTATGGTTTATACTTTATAGTTTTCTCGGCATAGTAGTGGTGTCCACGACTCATCAAAATCACCATAGTACCAGTCTCAGCTCTCTTCTGGCTCTAAATCATCGCATAAGCGCTCTCGAAGCTTGAAGTAACGTCTCTAAATCTTCTAATTATCCAATGGAGGTCATGTTCTGATCGGACATCCTTCAACGGAGTCAACTTCGACTACGATATCGACTAATTTTAACAAGTATTTCTAGCGATAGAAGCGGAAAAAAATTAACGATCCGAAACAAGGACATGTTCGTGTAATTGTGTTCATGGAAGGTGTTTAGAAAGGCATTTATGTATACATATTATAGGTTCATGCCTACATTGTTGCAATCCCAGACGTAATCCAATCATTGACATCAATATTAGAGTCGATAAGAAAAGCCAGTATTATGAGAGGGATTTTAGAAATCGAGGACTGTACAGTGGATTTCAATTTTCTGTGAGGAAATTGCATATATGCATAGCAATTATCATTCACAGAGTTAGTAACTTAAAGGTCCTCTACAATATTAGTATGATTTGCATGTTTCACAAGACTTTAAATTATAGTAGAGGAATTGTAGTATTTGGATTTGAGGAATTTTTTAATAGCTCGATGATAATTACCGAGTTTGCTGGAATTTCGGCAGTAAAGTTTTAAGATAGAATTCTTGCACGACTTTTTAAGATTGATAATTTTCAAAATTTTCAGTTTCTGATTTTTTAAAGGCTTTCTATAAGAGTTTAAAGACACGAGTTCGAAGTCTTCATTAATCATTGAAAGGTGGAAGCAGGTGAAAATCTGGGAGAATGGGTACTTTTGAATACAATAGTTCCGACGCCCATGGGTCCTCCAGCACGGGGTTTGCGACTCGTGGGTGTCTGTATGACAAACTACCAGAGGCCCCATAGAGCACAGGAGGGGGTCCTAAAACGACAAGAACGCCATAATGCCAGACTTATTATACGGCTGATTAATTCAAATCGATGTATATTATCCCCCCTACCCCCCACACATACAAGAAAAGGAGCGCAAAATCCTTTTGTGTTCCTGCAACGGATTTACAAAACTGATAAAGAAGCGTAAGCAATACTGTATCGAATTGCGATACAATCTCGGAACTGACAATTTTAAAACATTTTTCATGATCATTGCTTCAAAGAAAAATCGATGATTTTATAAGAAACCCACATATTTCAACATAACTTGAGAAATTAAATTATTATAATTGCAGGATAAAATAAAAATCTTGGCTTTGAAAACGGAGTAGAGGAGAGACAAAGTTATCTGTTGAGTACCACCTTCAAGTATTGTTAAACGTCGAACAGGCGAGCCTCCATTTAAGACCTGCTTATCGATTATGCGTTTACACGCACTTATATATGTATGCATCAATTGTCACGTATGCTAATATCTGTAATCCAAGGAAACTTCAAGCTGCGACTTTCAACTGACATTTATATTTCCCGATAATATTGAAAAAATAACAAAAAGTATAATGTGTGTAATGATTTTCTTTCAATGGTGATCCACAATACAAGTTGTTCTACAAATGTATGCTTCCAATCAGTTATTACTATGTTTTAAAATGATAAAATGTATTAAATATATGTACATATGATTGGAATTTTGAAATTCACCGATTACAAAAAAATGTAAAACGTATAGAAACTGGAACAGTTCAAAAATCAGATATTGCACTTCAAAAATTGCTAAAAAATTTGAAATCCCTAATGGTTTTCTTGTAAACCTCAAAAAACAAACTCAACAAAAAGACTTTTCACAATCCTTTTTTGTTTAAGTTTGGAAACTTGACAATTTTTTGAAAAGGTTTTTCTCGAAAACGATTAGAATCTGCAATTTTTATAGTTGGCTTTACAAATTGATGTTAACTTAGAGCTGCTGAGTCAAAAAGTATATGTTGAAGTTCTCAAAGTCTTTCAATTTTGGAAATACTTTTCGCATCTAGATTTAGTACATCTCTTGTTTCAGCGAAAAATACCTGTGTCAAGTTTTGGGGCAGAATAAAGTGATATTCTTTTTATCATTTAAAAGACTCTATGATAGTTGGATACTCAGAAATATGAAAGTGCTTTCGAAACTGGATGTTCAAATTTTTTTTTCTTCAAATTAAGGTAAAAATTGTTCAAAATGTCTTTGATTTCTAGAAACATAATATGGAAACTATCATTCAAAACAATTTAAAATATTTTCAATGACTTGAAAAAGATTTTGAAGTAGATGCTTTCAAATTTCGAAATTGAAAACGTATAGGTAAATATCTGAAGTTTGTAACGTTAGAAGAGTTGTAATATAAGTCAACTCCGTTAATTTAATGATGCACATACCTCCCACCAATTTCTTGAAATGCATATAGTAGTACAGTCAATCTGTAAAATTTTGTTGAAAAAAATACCATAGAACATTTTTTTGTGGAAATCGCTAGAAGTGCATTTAAAAAGCTTGACATGAAATCCAAAAAGTTTTTGGATTTGATATATCTCGGAAACGGTAGGTTTTTGGGAAAATTGGTAAAAACAAAAAATGTTGGGGGTCAATATTTTCTACAACCTTTTTTGTCGGATCGACATGCTGCGATGAAAAGCGCAATTAATAGATGGCGCTGAAGTACCAAAAAAAGCGTTTTCTCGCTTTTTGTCACAGAAAAACATTTTTTATCGCAAAACTGTCAATGAAAAAGTTGTTTGTCTCAAAAAAACCTATAAGATCTATACAAAACTTTTCCTGTTCCGACTTACCGTTCACGAGTTATAGCGTGACAAACCTATCACCGTAGATTTCCCATTGTTTCTGACGAGGGTGACGTTAGTGTGCGTTCAAATTATTCCTGATTATGATAAATTGTTATTATGAATTAATATGTATTATTATTAATTTTTACAAAACTATGCAGACTTTTTTGGTACTTTAGCGCCATCTATCAGTTGAACTTTTCATCGCAGCATGTCGACCTAATGAGAAAAGTTGTAGGAAACATTATCCCCAACATTTTTTGTCCTTAAAAATTTTCCCAAAAAGCTACCGTTTCCGAGATATATCTAATCCAAAAACTTTTTGTGTTTTCCCGAAAACCCGCACCTGAACGATTCAGAATTTTTCAGTTTAAGCTTTTTGAATGCTCTTCTAGCGATATCCGCAAAGAAAAGTTTTATGGTATTTTTTTCCAAAAACGGCCTTTTTTGTAACAGATTGACTTGCACTTATTAGTTCCTGATTCCAATGAAGCACAGTGTACAGCGTGCCGGCCAAGGTGCCGGCTTAACGCACTGGTGGCCTGGGTTCGAATCCCTGTCCACCGTCAATTTTTTGCGCTCCATCGATTATTATTTGCAGGTCTTCGAATTTACAAAATATAGCAGTGTATGCCTGGGAATCCCTATAATGAGTTGTACTCTTTCGACATAATATTTAAAGTTGATGTTCCAAAAAGGTGCTGAGTTTCAAAATTCCAAAAATGTTTTGAGAATCGGTTTTTTGTATCGCGTTCAATGATTCGACGTCATGTCAGTACGTGTATTGTAAGAATGCAAGTAAACTAGGAATGGCAAGGAATGGCTCTTTGTCCATTTCGACATTCTAATGCCCGTCCCTCTCAAATGCATTGTGGATTGTCTGATTCGTAGAATGGAGCGTTATAAATTCAGCAATCATAGACGTAGCTTAAGGTGTGACGACTATGATAGAGTGCTATAAAAGTAAATTACTCCCAGGGTGTACTACCGTAAAACTTCTAGTAAATCAGTTGAGTCAAGTATACACGTGTTTCCATTCTACTTGAAGACACTGCAGGCTGCTCAACTGATGTCAACGTGTTGCCGATGAGACGAGGTTACCAGCCGCAGCTAGCAGTGAGGCCGTGAAATTTACGTCTAATTTATTTGAAATCTCCAAGTGTTAATTCTTGTTTTCCGCGCGGGAGCGAGTTTGAATAAGTTATGGTCCGATGGGTTAGAGAAGATGGAGAGAGTATGGAAGGTAGGGGAGATCAGAAATTAAAAAAATATTTATGTTTGCCCACACGGTGT
Source organism: Neuroterus valhalla (assembly GCA_011762715.2). Lineage (NCBI taxonomy): Eukaryota > Metazoa > Arthropoda > Insecta > Hymenoptera > Cynipidae > Neuroterus > Neuroterus valhalla. The sequence continues at coordinate 9,969 of WSXT02168375.1, read as the reverse complement.
CAAGTTGAGTCCCACAGTGCTGTCTTTTTCCCCTTTTTCCTTCTCTTTTCCAATCATTCCATCCCTTCCTACCCCCCCCCCCCCTTCCCCCCTTTCCTCCCTCCCCCATGTCGTCTGCCCTTCTTAAAACGAAACCCTTTTTTGTTATTGTAGTGCTACCAGGCTGTTTATTTACTTCGCCAGTGTACAAGCAAGACTTGTGATGGAGGGTCATGACAACTCATCAAGCCGCCAGATTAGAAAACAATTGTTACTTTAATTGAATTCTACAATTCTTCAACTTTTTGGAGCATTTTGAGGCAGATGACTTGAAGAGCTCTTTTTCTATATACACTCTATTCTGTCCTTTATACAGTTCTGGCATGTTTTGGTATGTTCTATACGACTGTGCAAAGTTTTTTTGATGGTCTAAAAAGTTTTTCAGAGAGTTTTTCAATTTTTCACAATAAGAATAGAACGTTTTGCACTCCACACTTCACAGTATTCTTGAGGTATATAAAGTATTATGGGAAGCTTTTGAATATTCTGGAAATTTTGAGAATGGCTCAAAATGTTGTAGAACATTCTGAACTCTTATAGAAACAAGTATCTATAGCTGATGAATTCTATTTCCCTTTTTCACCTTCACCAATCAAATTTCTAAGGGTTTTTGTTATTTATAATTGAAATATAGATATTCCATACCACCAGTCACGGCCTTAATAGTATATTTCAGAATATTATGGGATGCATGCATGTTTTAGGAATCACTATTTCTGCATACTATGCTCTGTACGTTACGGAATATTTTCGGCTTTTTCAGAATAAAAGCTCAATACTTCTGGATTTTTTTGGGGAAATTGTATGGTGATCTCGAATTTTGTTGGAAAATCCTGAAAATGAATATTATTTCAAGACGATTCTAGAATGATATTGAGCATGCATGGAATGGTACAGTATTTTCTCAAATATTTAGATTTATTATATCTGTTACCATCAGGATGGCGATTCGGCGGACGATTTCAAATTCCTGGTCATTTTCCGGTTTTTCACGGTTAAGTTTTCCAATTTTCCCTATCAACTTAAAATAACATATTTATATTTGTCGCAAAACGCTAAGATTTATTTTTATTCAAATCTAAACATCGTTTAACAGGACAGATCAAACAATGCAAAATAAATTATTTCTAAAAAGAATACTCAAATTTTAAACAAAAAAATATCATTTTTCTTACAACAATTGGAACAGTTAATCTTACAATTGGAAAAATTAATCTGCGATAACACAGAAAAATGGATTTTCAACAAAACAGTTCATAATTCAACAAATTTGATGAGTTTTCAAATAAAATTATGAATCTTAAACAGAATAGTTGAATTTCAGAACAAGAAGATGAGTTTTTAATCAAAAAGACAAATATTTAACTGGAGCACTTCAATTTCCAACCATGAAGATGAAAATTAAAAACAAGAAGAATGTGCTTGTAGTTCTATACGTTCTGATATTTTTGTAACTTAGAAACAGTGCTAAATTATTTATTTATTTCCATTGCAAATGGTAGATTAGAAAAGAAACTTCAAATACGTTATTTTAAATTGTAGTTCGAACGATATTTGTAGATAAAATAGAATTGCGAGAAAAAATTTTCTTCATTTGAACGTTCAGAACTTCCGGGCCATCCAGAAGATTAATTTCCAAATAGGAAGAATCATTTTTTGAGAAAAAACATGATGTTTCAACAAAATATTGGCATTTCAAAGTCAAAAAATGATTATTTTCAACAAAGAATGGAACAGTAACATTTTTAGTTTACAAAACCAATGTTAAAACAAACATAAGTGTTTTATAAAAAAAAAAATCTTTAACTGAAGGAGTTGAGTTTTCAGATAAATGAACTTTTACTGAAAAGATGAATTGTTAACGAAAATTTTACTACTCAAATTTCGGATTAAAAAAAAGGATGTTTAACTAAACAAATAGATTTTCAACTGAAAATTTGGAATTTTCAAGTCGAATGACTCAAATTTTCAGTTGAAAAAATTACTTATAAAACAAAAAACTAACCTTCAACCAAAAAAAAGAAACTTTTTAAACAGATTATTACATTTTCACAAGAAATAATGAATCAAATGAGATTGAAAAATTAATTTTAAACCAAACATTAAGAGTTTTCAACAAGATGAATGTTCGACTAAAATGAAAAATGTTTAACTGCATAACTTGAATTGTTAATCTTAAAGGAGAATTCTTGAAGAAGAATATTAACTTCCGAAGAAAAAGACGTTTTCTACCAAAAAATCGTGTTTTCAACAAAATATATGAAGTTTCAACGAAATAATTGAATGTCCAATTCCAAAAGACAAATTTCAACCGAAGGTCGAATTTTGAACTAGAAAAGATCAATTTTCCATAAAAATGAAACAGTAAAATTTTCAGTTGAAGTAATTGATTTTTAACCAAACTGATGAATTTTGAGGTATAATGATGAATCTTCAACGGGAATAGGTGTATTCTAAGCAAAAAGATGCATTTTGGACCATAAAGATTAATTTTATACGAAAAAGGCAAATTTTCCACGAAGTGCATAGATTCCCATAGAAATATTTCAATTTCCAAATCCAAAAATCAATGTTGAACTAAATACTTTCATTTTCACAAAAAAAAGATGAATTGACTTTTAATAAAGTATTTACAATTTCAACCATCAGAGGTGAATTTTGAATTGAAATAATGCAACTCTAACAAGATAATTTGATTTTTAACAAACATGTTGTTTATATTCCAAACGAGAAGTTGATTAGTCAACTCAAAAAAGATGCATTTGCAATGAACAATGTAAACAAGCTTAGTAGGTAAACGAACTTAGTAGGAAAATAAAAAATATGAAATTGTAAAGCAGGGACTCCGTATAGTTATTGTGAATTAGATTATGAAAGTGCGCTCTCTCCAATAAATATAAAATCAACATTCTGTAATGTCATTGCTAGGAAGAGGTAAGATATTGCAAAATGTTAAATTCGAGGTTCAATCTGAGATTGTTGAATCTTGAATTTTTTTGAATATTTTTCATTTCGGCAATTCTCAATGGATTGTTAAAACTGGATTTATTAGAGGTTCTAAGAAAAAGTTCTAGGGTTACATATTTTTATAGTGATATATAAAATTCGAAATCTTGAGGAATATTCTGTAATCACCAAGCATCAGTAGCGCTACCATGCACAAGGCAATGCAAACATCATCAATTGAAAAATATAAAAATGCATAGAAAAATCCATGAGCCGGAAATTCGCGTACCTCCACAAATATTATGGAATATTCTGCAGTGTCTCTACTAGGATCTTCAGAAAATAACTCTATGCACTGCATGACTATAGGACCTGTGCAAGATTGCCTGACCTTATATGTTCGTGATTCGCTAACTTTGCGACATGCAACTTCACCAAGCCCAGCATTAAGCCTTAATTTATAGGGTGCACATTCGGGATCGTGACGAAGGTTTCGGATTTTCGAATCTAGATTCTAGATAAAGCAGTCTCAAGAGCGGAAGATGATGATTCTAATCAAAAAGAGGAAGAGGAATAAATGAGCTCAACCTGCAATTTGTAGACAGTGGACACTAATCGCGAATAAGGGCTTGTTTCATGAAATCTGGGTAGCTAAAGAGATCGTAAATCGAGATGGTGATACGGCAGTACGAAATAGTTTTCTAAAACTGTGTGACGGACGGACAGCTGCCGTCATTAAAACCCCATTAGCAAGGGGCTCCCCCTCAGATGCGTAAGACAGCCCCAAGTTCTAACAATATCTTCCACCACCCACGCTATTAATGTTAAGCTATGCCACAGGCGTACTTGGATCCTGGACACTACATTAATATCAACATTCTGCGAATTATTATTGTTATTAGCGGACACTCTGACCAACCCGACGCGACGGAAGACGACGCAGCCAAGAGAATTAAGATCGATTGTGAATCAACAATTGGCAACAGTCTCTGATAGTCAATCTAAAATTAATCTTTTCATATTCTCATTCTCTTTATAAATATCAAAAATGAACGAAAATGTCATAAAAGCAGGAAGTCTCATTCAAATGTTCCTATTAAAACTGTTCTCGTAAGAATGATTGATTGATAGACATTGAATCTTTTGAGAGATGATTTGTGTTTAAAAATTTATTTCTGAAATTGACAGAAATAGAAGTGGAGGAGATTCGCAGACACTTGGCCTATTTATCGCAACGATCAAATCATCAGTCAAACATTACTTAGGGTAGGTAGATTCATGATCTATGGATGTTGGTCAAGTTTGAAATAACCGGGTGGTCAGCTGACGACTAACAAGATCCATCATGACGCCTTTCTTTCCTCAGCTTCATCTCCGATTCGTCTTCAGAGATATTAAATTTTAGATAATTGTAGCTTTGCGTAAAATATATGATTAAATCTTATTACGGTAATCAATTTTTTACTCAAAGCTATTTTTTATTCTCAGCATTCGGTATGAGGTCGCTAACCTCTCATGATCAATATTTCATCATTTTTAGACCAAAGTGGCTATAAATCAAGTTCATTTTGATATTTTGGACATAAAAACACAAATGAACTTGAAGATAACCAACAATCATAATATGATTCAAGTTGAACTAGTTCGAGTACATTTTAATCTCAACCCTTGAATTCGGTTTATTGTTGGAAGTTAAATTCGAGCAGGGTGGCGATTCGGCGGACTATTTCCATTCCCCGGTTCTTCAGGGTCAAGTTTTTCCATTTTCCCGGTCAACTTGAAGTAACATATTCATATTTCTCGCAAAACACTAGCATTGCAAACATTGCAAAATAAATTATTTCTAAGAAGAATACTCTAATTTTCAACAAAAAATATATTTTTTTTTACGAAAATTGGAGCAGTTAAACTTACATTAAAAAATCAAAAAAAATTTACGATAACAAAAAAAAACAACAGACTTTCAACAAAATAGTTAATTTTTCAACCAATGTGATGAAAGTTCATATAACATTACGAATCTTCAATCATAACAGTTGAATTTCAAAACAAGAAGATGAATTTCCAACTAAAAAGATCAATATTTAACTGGATCACTTCAATTTCCAACCATGAATTTGATTATTCAAAGAAGAAGATCAATTTGCACTGAGGAAGAATCATTTTCTAAAAAAAACATGTCTAACTAAACAAATATATTTTCAACTGGAATGAGTCAAATTTTCAGTTGAAAAAAATTAAGTTATATCGCAAAAGACTACCTACAAAAAAAGACTAACTTTTCAAACAAATTATTACAGTTTTACAATAAATGATGAAGAATCAAATGAAACTGTAAAAGTTTAACTGAAGCAGTTGAGTTTTAAACCAGAAAGACGAATTTTCAACTGAAATGAGGAACATTTCACTAAAATATATCAATGTTTGACAACAAATAATTTTCAACCAAAAAATACAATTTTTTAACAGAATGGTTGAAATTTGAACCATAAAAATAGAAATTTTCAAACAAAATTGGAAAAGTGACGTTTTTGGTTCAAAAAATTAATTTCAAACCAAACATAAGAGTTTTCAACTCGATGAATGTTCGACTAAAATGAAAAATGTTTAACTGTATTACTTTAATTGTTATCTGTAAAAAATAATTCTTGAAGAAGAACAATAACTTCCGAAGAAAAAAATAATTTTCAACGAAAAAATCGATTTTTCGACAAAATATGTGAATTTCTGACGAAATAATTGAATGTTGAATTGAAAAAGACAAATTTCAACCGAAATGCCGAATTTTGAACTAGAAAAGATCAATCTTCCACTAAAAATGAAACAGTTATATGTTTAGTTGAAAAAATTGATTTTCAACCAAACTGATGAATTTCCAAATGAATAGATGTATTTTAAGCAAAAAGATGAATTTTTAACCATAAAGATTAATTTCCACAAAAAGGCAAATTGTCCATGAAGTGCATAAATTCTCAAAGAAATAGTTGAATTTTGGAATTCAAAACTCAATGTTTAACAAAATACTTAAATTTCCACCAAAAAAAGATGAATGGATTTTTATCAAAGAGTTTCAATTCCAATCAGAGGTGAATTTTGAATCGAGATAATGCAAATCCAACAAAAAAAATTTATTTTCAACAAACGAGTTTAAATTTCAAACAAATAGTTGATTTTTCAACTCAAAAATGATGAGTTCGCAATGAAAAATGTAAACAAGCTTTAAATTGTGAAAAATTTTGAATTAAAGGAACGATGTTTAAAAATTCCTCTCTTCTGAATGCAAATTATAATTAGTTTAGAAAGTTCCCGTTCCATGTGAAAAATTGTCTGTTCCGAGTGAAATTTTACTTCTTCACTGAAACTCCCTGTCCTGAAATAAAAGCTATCATTATTTTCTGAAATTCCCTAACGTCAATTCGATTATCAAATTTGAGTCAGCTAACAAAATTCTACAGAGCTACAAATTTGCAAAAAAAATTTTTTATAATGGGGAAAAAAAACTCTTCCTCTCATGACTCACATAATTATAAGAAGATATATTTAAATATTTCAAGAATCAGATTAAGGGAACGTTACATTCTTCAAATCAAATGATAAGGTCTCTTTTTGATTCATAAAAAGAAAGCTGTCATATTTCCCGGTCATTTCCCGGTTTTGCCCGGTCATTTTTTGGCATTTCTCCGGTCAATAATATTCCCAGTCATTTCCCGGTCATATCCCGGCTTTTCCCCGGTCAATAAAATTCCCGGTCATTCCCGGTTTTCCGGTCAAGTCGCACCCTGGATTCGAGGGATAGCTGTGCCGGACAAGTCCGTGCTTCGTCAATTTTTTGCGGCCATTTGTCTCATGTTGTTTGCTGGTAATAACAGGACGCCCTCACCCAATAGAATCCTAAAAAGAAGATAAGAGAACGGCGGTGATGGCAAACAACAAGACAAGAGCCAACATTTCGCGGACTTTGGTGGACGGAAATAACGCGTCTACTCTTTCCCATGCGGACATGGTGGGCGATGGCAATGACGGTGGTGGTTTGGCTTTGTAGCGGCAGATCAAACTCGGCGGGTCATTAATTAAATCTGGCGGAGCAGCCACTGTTAGTTCACCTCTCTCCTTTCCTCCTTTCCTCTCCCTTTCTCTCATCTACTTTCCCTTCACCTCCTCACTTGATTTACTTTACATAAATATACACGGTTATAAATAAAGTGCGCCCTCTTTTCCTCGAACTTGATCTTCCAGCGTCCCTCCATCTCATCAGTCTGATTCCTCGCATTCTTCCAACCTATGTCTTTTTCCCCTTCTTCATTTACTAATTTCCTCCGTTATGTGGGGTGGCTGAGCGTTTACTAAGTGCTATTGCATTCTGCATCAGGACAGGGGAAGTTGGAGAGAATAGAGGTCTAAGAAATTTACGGAATCACTGAGAGCAGGATTTGGATTCTCAGTCTTCGTGCTGACAACAAAAATTTGCCGCAATTTTCAAACTTTTATCACAAGTTTTCTTCAATTTCAGAAGCAAAATTCAAAGCTGCCGTGTCGACCCTGAGAGTTTGGCGCCCTACATTGCCTTTTTGGCCACTGTGTGAAATAAGGCACCACCAAAATTATTGGGAATTTAGAGTTGCAATGCGAGACCTGATGGCCATCTAGCAAACTAACCAACATGGCTGCCTATGGGATAGACGTAGTATTGTTTACTCCAAAAAAAATATCAACACTAATTTTAATTTCCATAAAGTACCAAAACTTGGCAGTGGTACTGTTACAGAGAAAAATCTTTTTGGAGAAAGCATTGTTATTGATAAACAATCCGAACGCTCTTTCACCTTCGATCATGTTTCTGGAAGACAGCGTAGCAAGAGCATATTCACACAATGTTTTTAGAGAGAGTAGCAACATTTTCATCACAATTAAAATTATACTATACTTGAATAAACGTGTTACGACTAATGCTAATTATATGCATGCCGAATCTCATAGGCAGCCATGTTTGTTTCGACACAGCAGCGCCTCTTTGCCCGCAGTGGTTGTTTTCTTTGCCAATAGGAAATGATTTGTACAAGCATTTATTGAACTTGATTTTCTAGAATTATTTCAGTGGTGGGACATTTTAAGATGTGAAGGCGAGTCATTTGTTCTTTCATAAAACAGAATCAGTCTGTGCGTCTTGTTTTTCTTGTTCCAAAGAGTGGCTCGTGTCCCATGTCTCGACATTTAATCGAACAGTCGACAGTGACAGAACATGCAAAAGAAAGAAGGCGTACGTTAATATTTCTCCTGGAAATGCCCCATGCTGAGTCTCGAATCTTGCATAAGAGTGGATTTATAAAAATAAATCGCATCCAGGACGATCTCCTTCGAATCTGGCAGACACGTGAGGCATCGTTAACAGCTGGCGGCCGTTCTCGTCGTATCTATCCAACATACTGATTTCGTTCAGATTCGTCTTGGGGATGTTGGATAGAATTCCATTTGGTATAGTGACCTCTTACATATTCTAATCTTTGTCACATTATCACTAAAAAAAAAACACTTTCATGTCTCTCTAACTTTCAACAATTCGAAAATAAGTTGACGATTATTTTGCAGTTACACAATCTGACAGACAATAAACAATTATTAAAAATTCGTATTTTCTCTCCGATACCAATCATTTCTTCATATTGAAAATTTGTTTCAAGGAAAAAAAAGAAACGGATTGAAACGACCGAATCAATTTGATTAAACGATTGCCGGAGATTTGAGCAGACATGCGATAGTGTGGATTCCGTTGCAAAGAGATCGTAATGAATTTATATCTGCCAAGATGAGGACTCTTCATTATAAATCAGCGAGAGTTAAATATGGGTTCGGTATTGGTCGATATCCAAATAATCTCTCGATCTAAATCGACTGACCGGGCTAAACGATTTCAATTCCAAGTTTGAACCGGTCGATGTCCGGACAATCTAGATTTATTTTATGTGACTGCAAAGGGTTGGTACATCGCATCAGTCGTCGCGTTAAGAATCGTCATGTCTACGTGGGAACACGGCAGGGGTCCGTTGAGAACTCGTGTTGATACTTCGTTTTTTTTTTTAAATATTAATATTATTATTTTAACGCGTAGATAAACTTTTATTCACTCGTCAGGTCGTTCTCATACCTTAATTCCAATCCGGTTCATTATTGGAGATCGTTGGAAGGAAATGTATTGTTAAAACAGCAAAACTTAGCTTACTGTGAAAGTAGCAATATTTTTCTTATCAAGGATGGCGAGCAAAATTAGGTTTGTTGAGATTTTAAATCAGTTTGCTTTCATTTGAAATTATGGGTTTCGTTCATACATGCATTTATTTCAGTTTTTGGTTTGAAATTCAGTGACGTGGGTTAGGATACTTTCAATGCGGATTTGGTCTTTCATAAGCAATTAAAAACATTACCTTCCCATTTTGAATGAGAATGTAAAAATATGGGATCTGAATCGATCATGTTTACACTAAATTTAAGTTATCTTCACGGAAATTAATGGTTGACTTATTTCTTTAAAAACTATAAATATATTAATTACCAGAATAAGATCTTGTTTCAAATTATTTCTCTAATTTTATATTAAAATGACATGGCCTAAATTATTTGGACAAATTCAATACCAGTCTTTTTTTTTTTTTGACTAATTCAGATTTATAGAAGAGGCTTTTTGCCACAAGCGAAGAACTCCCACCTACTCTCACAATGTTCTACACAAAAAATGAAGGAAATGCAGTACTGAATACGTCCTATCAAACATTTCTTTGATCAAGGAGAATTTTTCTTGTTTTAAGATATAATGTTTAATATAATGTTCAAATGAAAAAATCATTTTTGTTTTAAGAAAAATTTCGGCTTAAGATCATCTCAGGGTACCACCAACTACCTGAAGGCTCATTCAACCCTTTCCATTGTCATCTGCCAGCGTTGAGTTCGCCGAGACTCGGAAAAGGATCGTGCTCAACCTACTGCTTCTCT